>PVLC010016421.1:18819-35576 GCA_004027655.1 Graphiurus murinus | reverse complement strand
ACCAAAAAAAAAAAAAAAAAAAAAAAGGGTAACTATTACTTATCAATACCTGCCCTATGAAATTTCACCTAAGCATCTGCAGGACCTATGCTAGTGTCTTTGAACAAATGTTCTCAATACTAATAATGACCCTGTAAGATGTACCATATTATATCCCTTCCTACATATAAGAAAAACTAGCTTCAAATAATTAAACAGTACTCCTTGTAAATTAGAGTAAGAATTTGATCTAGTCTTCACTACCACAAACTCAGTTTTCATTTCACAATAATAGCTAGGAATGCATTATTTTATAAAAAAAAAAAAGTGTCTGGCTAACTTCAAAAGCAAAATAATTTAAAACCAATATATATTTAAAAAAACAACTTTTCATAGTATTGCAAAAGTAAACTATAGTTAATCTAAATCTATACAAATTGCCACTAAGTTCTAAGGTCTGAAACAATCAGATTTTCTACAATTTGTAGTTCCTATTTTATGTGTCCACATGCATTAAAACATACAATACAACTAGTGAGAGTAGAAGGAGGATGACTAATTCATTTCAATAAATCCTCTTAAATACTGTCAAAGTCCTCTCAATACTGACTGGTGATCTACCTTTATTATATAGAGAGTCCCCTTCCTTACTGAGAAGTCAAACTACATAAAATAATCTCTAAAGTTTCTGCCATCTCTAAGCTCTAAGTACTTATTCAGCTTGAACTTTAAGGTACCATACCTATATTCTTCAGCTACACTATTTCATAACTCCTAGGGCCCTTTCTTAGTGCAAAGCTTGGCATACCAAGAATGCTCAATTCAGAACAAAGTACAAATATCAAATAACACTATCAGTTAAGTACTACTTCTAGCAATTATATTTACAAACCATTAAAGAGTGTTCAATTGGTTGGATTAAACCCCAAAATTTCCATTTACCAATTACTTTTTTTCTTTGGGGGGAAGGCATTGAGGATTTAACCCAGGGCCATTTCAACCTCTGAGATACAATTTGTTTTGTTTTTATAAACAGGTTCTAGCTAAATTACTGCACACTAACTGTGAACTTGTGATCCTCCTATCTTAACCTCTCATGTACTGGGATTACGGGTATATGCTACCAATTACTGTGTGTGTGTATGGTACTAGGGATGAAGGAACCCAGGGGCACTCTACCTCTGACCTACACTCCCAGCCCGATTTTATTTCTTATTTAGAAACAGGTCTTACTAGGTTGGTGAGAGCCTTGCTAAGTTGCTGAAGCTGGCTGAGAACCAATGATCCTTCTATCTCAGCCTCCCAAGTACTGGTATTACAAGTGTAGGCCACCATACCTGGCTTCCAATTATTATTATTTTTTTAAAGCAAATCATTATCCCCAAATTTTCCTAATCTTTTCCTAAGTTACTTAAGGCTATTTCAATACCCCTGATGATACACTTAACCAATAATACTTGTGTGTAGGGGGAGGGGAGGTACTGATTGAGCCCAGGGGCATTCTACTTCCGAAATACACCCCCAATCCTATTTGATTTTTATTTTGAAAGAGGGTCTCACTAGGTTGAAGACAATCTTACTACTTGAGGAGGCAGTTCTCAAACCTGTGATTTGTCTGTCTCAGCCTTCCAAGTACTAGGATTACAGCTGTGAACCACCATGCCCAGCTTACCTGATAATACTTTCTTTTAGAAATGCTAAGAATAAGCCGGGTGTGGTGGCCCACGCTTGTAATCCCAGTGCTTGGCAGGCTGAGACTGGAGGATTTGGGTTCACAGCCAGCCTCAGCTATTTACTGAGGCCCTCCGCAACTTAGTGAGACCCTGTTTCAAAATAAACAATAAAAAAATTAGGGCTGAGGATGTAACTCAGAGGTAGATTGCCCCTGGGTTCCATTCCCAGTACTGCAAAAACAAAAACAAACAAACAAACAAAAGAAATGCTAAGAATAAGCCTGAAGCACACTAAGCTAAACATTTGGGAGGCTGAAACAGGAGGATCTCAGGTTCTGGGCCAACATGCAAGGTAATTTAGCAAGACCCTGTTTAATATAAAAAAAGAGCTAGGGCTTAACTAATAGGTATAATTCAATCTCAATAACACATACATACACACACATATACACACACACACGCTAATAATAAACAGCAGTACAATTTAATAAGTACTTAAATCCTCCTTCTCTATTTGTAAAACATCCCTCAATCAAGAAACCAAGCATAGACATTATTCAATTATACTTGTTATAGCAAAATGAGTTTCAACTCTAGTGTCAGCCCTGGTGCTGCTGGGAATACTAAGCTAAGAATTATGAACCCTCAGTGTCACTAAGAGGAGAGTGTACTGATTGCTGAAAAATCTCTGCCACACAGCCAGCTCTAAACCACCATTTTACTTTATGATCTAGCACATTGCCTGACACATAAAATAAATATTTATTAAATGAATAAAATATTTTCCACAGAATCAAAAGGCAAGATTAAGTTAAAAATAATAAGGTTTTTAGCTTTAAAAACTGAGAAAAAGTCTCAATCACTAAGAAAACGAATAAGTAAGGGGCTTGGAGCATAGTTCAGTGGTAGAGTACTTGCAGGGCATGTGTTGAGGCCCTAAGTTCCATCCCTAGCACCACTAGGGAGAATATTAAGAAGTACAAAAGGTATACAAATAAAAGTTGTAAAATGAAAGACAAGAGTTCCCCCAAAATTTGCCTCAAAGCCATTCTGCTTAAGTTCCAAGAAAAAAACACTGTGTCCAAAGTATTCATAGTACATATATCTTGGTGCTAGATAGGTAGGAGGGCAGTGGCAGATTACAGTTAAATGAGAAGAGTCTAATTAAGAAGAAAGAAAAACTTTATTCTAGGTTTTTATTCAGAACAACAAAAAAATTTAAACTTAAAAAGGAGAATAAGCGGGCCTGGTGGCACATGCTTGTAATCCCAGTACTTGGAAGGCTGAGAGAGAAGGATCACAGGTTCAAAGCCAGCCTCATCAACTTAGCAAGGCTCTCAACAACCTAGTTAAGACCCATTTCCAAATAAGAAATAAAATCGGGCTGGGGGTGTAGCTTAGAGGTAGAATGCCTCTGGATTCCATCCCTAGTATCAAAAAGAGAGAGAGAGAGAATAAAGGTAACACTACACTTTTATTTTCCCTATTTCACTATATTTCCAAGGACAGTTTCAACATCTACATGAAAACACCTAGCAGCAGCAGCAAAATAGAACAAATGGAACAATATCATTTTAAACATAGATTATATAAGGCGAACAATTCCCTCTGAGTCTCTTAACCATTTATGATACATTTTAAAATGTCAGTCTATAATACATTTTTAAATGACAAGAACTAATTGGAGCTTCTTTAAGAGCAAGGTCTGATTCATCCTGTAACCTTGAAATTTCAGAAGACCTGGCAAAATACTCTATGGTGCACACTCATTAATTAACTCAATGAATGAAAAAATGAACACAGCTTCCCCATAAATAGTGAAGAAGAGTTTTCACTAAAATTAATGAAAGTTCAGCCAGGCGTGGTGGTGGATGTCTGTAATCCTAGTACTTGGGAGGCTGAAACAGTAGCATCACTAGTTCAAGGCTAGCATGCGGTAGCTTAGTGAGACCCTGTTTCAAAATAAAAATATAAAGGGTTGGGGGTATAGTTAAGAGGCAGAAAAACCCCTGGATTCAATCCCCACTAACACACACACACACACACACACACACACACACACACACACTCACGTTAATGATAGTCAAGGCATTATTTTATAATTCAAAAAACATTAAAAGTAGAGTTACATATAAATAGCTTAAAGAAATGACCTATTAATACAACTATCATTTATACAATGTTGATTTTTGTTGCTTTCTCCTCCTGAAAGGTAATACTTAAATCTTGAATGATTCAGACTTAATAACCTAGCCTGTCTTGTGACCAAAATGAAAAGATTAATTCATTCACTTATCCATTCAATTAACATTGATTTAGTGGCATGTGCCATGAAGAGCCTGCTCCAAGGGCTACAATGTATTCTCCTCAGAGATCTTTCTAAATCACATCTTATGACTTCTTTCTGCAATTGTACCATATTCTCCAAGTGATTACTTGTCTGCCTCTCTTTTCTAATCTCATTTATTCCACTCTCCCTCTCATTTATCATGTATCAGACATAGTGGTTCTTTCATATCTTCAGGCATTTGTACTAGCTGTTCCTTCTTGGAAGACTTTTCCGTACTTATCTTCACATAGTGCCCCCTTCATTAGTCTGGTCTCAGCTAAATACTACAGCCTCAGAAGTTTTCTCTGAAAATCCCAACCATCAGTCAACTCTTTCATATACTCAATTTTTATTAAGAACATTTATCCATACCTAAAATTCTATGTTCACGTGTTTACAGTCTACGTCCTACCTACTAGAATATAAATTCCTAAAGGGCAGAGGCTCAATCTTTTTCACCACTGAATCACAAGCAAAAGATCAGTACCCAGTACAGAGCAAAAAAAAATCTGTCAACTATGACTCAGAGAGGCAGACTTCTGAACAAATTAGAGCATATTTTTGAAAAGTAACATAATAAGCCAGGCCTGGTGTCGCGTGCTTGTAATCCCAGTACTTAGTAGGCTGAGACAGGAGGATCACAGGTTCACGGCCAGCCTCAGCTACTTCGTGAGGCCCTCCACAACTTAGTGGGACCCTGTTTCAAAATAAAGAATAAAAATAGGGCTGGGGATGTTGCTCGGAGATAGAATGCCCCTGGGTTCAATCCCCTGTATGTATGTATGTATGTATGTATCTATCTATCTCTCTCTCTCTCTCTCTCTCTCTCTCTCACACACACACACACACACACACACAGAGAGAGAGAGAGAGAGAGAGAGAGAGAGAGAGAGAGAGAGAGAGAGAGAGAGAGAGAAACATAATACACTACAAAATTCCAAAGGAAGAAGATGCTCAATCCTAGTGAAGGTAAGATTGACTTGACTTTTGGGGAAACTTATTGCCTACAGATGACACAGTAAATTATGAAAGGAAAGAACTAGAATAGGGAGAGTAGTTATTAAGCCCATGCAATCATCAGGGAAAGGGGATAGGGGCTGAACAAAGATAAGGCAACAGAAATGAAAAAGCAAACTTTAAAAGTATTTCAGAGATTAAAAAAAATCACTACCATCTAGTTGCAAATCTGATGTGCAGAATAAGGAAAGACAGAGAATAAGGTTAAGATGTCTCCTGGGTATTTGATTTGGCCCAATTAAAGTACTGCTCTTAACCCAGGTGGGAAATAAAGAAAAAAGAAAACTGGAATAAGATAATTAGAAAGCTGGAAACATTAAGTTTGGTATACTTGCCTACATGGTTAAAATGTTGAATAAGCAGTAAAGAATTGGACTGAAGCTAAACACAAATTTGATAGTCACTTTTTCAATCAACATTTATTCGGCATGTACAATGTGTTAGGGTTGTTCTAAGCAACAAGAATATCATGATGAACAAAACAAAGTATTTAGCTCACAAAAGTAATACTGTAGAGAGACAAAAAAAAATACATACTATAATGTTAGTAATGGCAAGAGCTATGAAAGAAACAGCAAATAAGGGCTGGGGATATAATGCCCAGTGATAGAGGATTTGCCTGCATGTGTGAGGACCTGGGTTCAATCCTCAGCACTGAAAAAAGAAAAAGAAATAGCAATATAAAAGAATGGAAAAGGATGGAGATGGAGGCTCCTCTGGATAAAGTGACCAGAGAAAGCCTCACTGATAAGGTAACATGAACAAAATTAAATGAAGTGAGGAAGAAAGTCATACAAATATTGGAAGAAGAACAATTCAGAGAGAACATAAGTGTAAAGGCTCTGCAAAGAAAATATGATTAGGAATGACCAACAAAGAGGTAATGTTATAGTGAATAAGGGGAAAAAGAGGAAATGAAAATGACTGCAGAGGTAGCCAAGGACTAGGTTATAAAGAGAGTCATCACATAGTGTAATAGTTTGTTTAAAATAAAATAGTCTTCTTGCAAAAAACATCCCAGTATTTAGTTCAGCACTGATAACAGAATCAAGCCAGACATGACAGAGTGCACCTGTAAACCTAGTTCTTGGGAGGCTGAGACAGGAGGATCAAAAGTTTGAGGACAGCCTCAGCAAGTAGTGAGACTCTATCAACCTAGTGAGACCTTGTTTCAAAAAAAAAAAAAAAAAAAAAATAGGGCTAGGGGTGTAGCTCAGAGGCAGAATGCCCCTGGGGTTCAATCCCCAGTACCACACACACACACAGAAAAAAATTGTATACCTTTTCTCCTGTTAATCTAGGAAGCAATAACTGAAATGTAGAATGACAGACGAGAACAATGAAATAGCACATAAGCATCAAGAGCAACTGGATGTTACACCAAACAGTAATGAACTGTCTTCCTCACCCCAATATAAAAACTGATAGTCATAATGACCTTAGCAAAAGAGAAAAGGATACAGTCAATACATTTTTCTTAGGAATACTTCTAAAAATTTTTCCAAAAATAGTTAAAATGTATGTTTCTGAGCTTAGTAAATACCTTGCTTCCTGAGATAATCTACCAGTGGTGTGATTTATCTTATATTATACTTAATGTTGTTTTTGTAAAGGGCTAAGTGCATGGGGTTACCATCAAAAACAATTAAAGGGTCTGAAATTCACTTCTCTCTAGCTTAATATCTATATGCCCGTTTGGCATAGTGAGGCATTGTTCCAGCTACCGTATTAATTACAGAGGTGCGCTAATACGTATTTTCTAGGTATGCACAAAGACTAAATTAGATAATTTACATAATTTTTTAACAGAGTCCCCAACCATATAACATGGTTGCTACTGCTTTTTCTAATAATCAAAGACCATGTCCTTAAACATTTAGGAACTAGAACAATGCTAAGCACATAACCAGTATTCCATAAACATTTAGTAACTGGACTGTGTGACAAGAGCAAAAGATTAAGAATCTCTCTGTAAGTGCATATAGCAATATCCAACCTGATTACACGTACCATTTTTATTTGTAAATATTTATCAAATAAGAGAATAAAAGGAATGTTTTAAAGGAAAAAACTAGGACCAAAATTACTCTTTTATTAAAATTATGAAAATTTTAAAAAAAGAGTAATTTTATGAAAATTACTCTTTTATTAAATTTTTGGCTAATCTGATATAAAATTTTCATTAACAGATATTCAGCAAAGGAACAAAAACCCCTAAGAATAGCCTACTTATCAGTGGAAAGTTTGAATGAGGATGATAACTGCTTTGAGTGAGAGGGCTTTTAATAAAATGATTTATAAGGTTGCTTCCAGCCAGGCATAGTGGCACACCTTGTAATGCCAGTTCTTAGAAGGCAGAGACAGGAGGATTTCAGGTTCATAGCCAGCCCTAGCAGTTTAGTGAGGAGCTAAGCAACTTAGTGAGACCCTGTTTCAAAATTAAAAACAAGAATAGGGCTGGGGTGTAGCTCAGAGATAGAATGCACCCGTGTTCAATCCCTAGCACCACAAATATATATATATATAAAAATAAAGTAGCTTCCAAATATGCTTAAAAGTAAACATCAGATTTGTATGCACAAGTACATTCCCAAATCCATGCAGTATATGGGGGTACTCCAGTACCCCGGTGCCATTTAGCAGCAATGTATTTATTTGTTTAAAAGTTAATCACTAGCTGGGCATGGTGGTGCACGCTTGTAATCCCAGCATTCAGGAGGCTGAGACCGGAGGATCCGGGTTCGAGGCCAGCCTCAGCTACCTAGTGAGACACTCCGCAACTTAGTGAGGCTCAATTTCAAAATAAAGAATAAAAAAAATAGGGCTGGGGGTATAGCTCGGAGGTAGAATGCCCCTGAGTTCAATCGCCAGTACTACAAAAAAAAAAAAAGTTAATCACTTTTTCTCTATGGTACTTTTATAATACAGAAACAATTATTGATATATGTGAAAAATTCCTCCTAGGACTAAAAATCATATCTAGTTTTATTTATTTATTTATTTATTTTGCGGTACTGGGTATTGAACTCAGGGGCATTCTACCTCCAAGCTACTCCCTCAGCCCTATTTTTTATTCTTTATTTTTGAAACCGAGTCTCACTAAGTTGCGGAGTGCTTCACTAGGTAGCTGAGGCTGGCCAAGAACCCGGATCCTCCGGTCTCAGCCTCCCGAATGCTGGGATTACAAGCGTGCACCACCACGCCCAGCTTCTAGTTTTATTAAAAAGTTAAACCAATGAACTATTAGAACAACAACAGGCAATAACAGGCCTAGTTTACTCCAATCTCTTAATCATCTCCTTTCACTTCCTTTTGAAAAACTACCACCATCTTTTCAAATAACTTTTACTTTGCTAGTGAAAGCAACAGAATTTGTATATTCAATACAATATTCAAACATGCCCCTAAAACACTGAATTCTGCCATGAGAAAGACAACTGTAAGGTGCTATTCTAATTTTAAAACTTAATCCATTAAAAACAGCTAAAATTTGTATGTAAGAACTATTATGTGGCATATGAAACCTTGTATAATAATTAACATGACTTGCTTTGTATCAAGTTATTAAATAACTAGAAGTTGTAGCCTAATAAAATCACAAGTCTTCTAAATAAACAAGGTAGAAAATAACCATTAGTATTCAAACATCCCACCTCATTATTTTATATTTGTACCAATATTTGATATCATGAAATGGATATTAAAATTTTCTTATATATCACATATATACTGAATAAGAAGTTCCACAATATTCTATTTATCACTTGGTCACACACATAGAAACTACCATATATCCTAAGTTTGAGTTCACACACTTAAAAATGTTTCCAACCACTGGAGTCTCTCTGCCTACAGCTCTATTCTCCTAGTCCCCAGCTCTACTCACACCCCACCTTCAGGAGGGGAGGTGCTGGTAATGGTAGTATGGAGAGTATTTGGGAGTATATCATAGAATTATGAGTGAAAAAAAGTCAATTAAAAGTTTTAGTATATGAGGGATAAACCAAGCATGGAAATTTTAAGCACTACTATTTTAAGATGTGATTTCTAAAAGTATGAAACTACTGATAAAAATATGTATGTGCACACATCTAAAACAGTTAAATACACTTTTATCTGGCAAGCTGTTCCTTCTTAGTACCTAAATTACTTGGCAATCTTCGTTGTTTACAGTTCCTATGTCTCTTCACTTTTTATTCATTATGAGAAACTCAAAGTTATGTCAGATTCAAAACAAAACTACTAAAATCTCTGCAAGTGGCAATTCAAATTTTATTTTTCTGCCCTAATAGAATAATCTCCCCAAATACTTTTCATCATTTACCCAAATCACTGGAGGACTGGTTAGGGTGTCTGGATTTGGTAATGAAATATTCTGCATCTTTTCAGGATAATCTTAATTTCAAATATCCTATCTCATCTGACAATATGTTTAAATTTTGCAATCAGAAATAGTCCATCCCATTATACTCTTCATTTACAGACTGCATATATTTAGAAGTTTGATAAATTTATAGAGCCAAACACATAAACAACCTTCCATTAACAATTTTATATTAATAGAGGGGAAAGACATATGCACAATAAAATAATGTTAGGAAAAATCATCTATGTTTTTATTTGGAATACAAACAATTATATACTCATAGTCACAAGTAGGCAATTATTTCACAATATGCCTCAAATCTCTCAATCACATCCAGTACTATCTTCAAAGGTCAGAAGGGTCCATGTTTGAAATATAATCAGTCTTCAATAATTAAGATATTTATATAAAAGGCGAAAACTTACTATCAACTTTTTCTCAACATTATCTTCAAATACTGAAAAATGTGTCAGGAATATGTTTATTTTCAAAGTTAAATTGTGATTTTTAAAACCCTGGTACACAGCTCTGCCTATTTAAATGATACCTTTTTGTGTAAAGTCTTAAAGGTGTCATCACTTCATTTCTATGAGGTGAGGTTTTCCATCTACAGTTCATTCTTTACCTAGATCCTATTTTTTCTCCCCCCTGAATTCCTCTAGCTCTTTGACTCTTTTATAGACATAATTGACTGGTACTTCAAATACTACTATCTTACACTGTACATTGACACAGCTATACCCCACGTATAATATAATTTCCTTGATAGAAAAGGTATGCCTTCCTCAATCACAACAGCACTAACCAGTATGACAACATACTCATCAAAAATGTACTAGGCATGGTGGCACACATCTGTAATCCCAGTACTCAGGAGGGTGGGACAGGAGGATTGTAGGTTCACCGCCAGCCTCAACAACTTAGCAAGGCCCTCCACAATTTAGTGAGGCCCTGTTTCAAAATTAAAAAACAAATTAGGGCTAGGGGTGTAGCTGAGATAAGATGTCCCTGGATCCAATCCCCAGTACCCCCCCCCCAACACACACACACACAAAAAGTACTGGTTAGCTAAGCCCAGTAGTGTACATCTGCCCCAACTAGCTGGAAAACTGAGGAAGACTGCCAAGTCCAGACTGGGCAATTTAGGGAGATCCTATCTAAAAGAAAATTTTTAAAGGGCTGGTGGTATAGCCCAGTGGTAGAACACATAACATATAAAGCCCCAGCCCCACACACACAAACTGGATGACCTCAGGAAGACCACTATAAATCCAAATTCTTCAACATACTAGGGTACTAGGGTAAAAAATAGAAACATAATCAAAGGAACCAGATTCTTTAAAATCTAGGTGAATTTAGAATAAAAAATTGACTTTTACATTCCTTATTAAATTCAACTGACTCCTTAAAGAAGATATGTTTAAGGCAGCATATTCTCAATTTTATATTTTATATAAAATTTATCATTACCAGGCACATTGTTCAGTTCATGCAATCTGTATGGATAGAAGATTTTTAAGATGAATATGAAGAATGTACTTAGGTTTGGATTCTTTTTTATCCCTATTATTTTGGACATATTAATGTCATATATTTAGGTAGTTTATATAATTATTGTCCACTTACTTTGAAATCTGCATATTTTAAAACTACATTCATTTTATTTATCTTTATTTATGGTACTAGGGATTGAACTCAGGGGCATTCTACCTCTGAGCTATGCCCCCCAGCTCTATTTTATTCTTTATTTTAAAATAGGGTCTCACTAAGTTGCTGAGGCTAGCTGTGAACCTGAGATCCTCCTGTCTCAGCCTCCCGAGTACTGGGATTACAAGAGTGTGCCACCACACCAAGCTGAGATATAATTTTTAAGAGCCATTCAACTTTAACCTGGCCACACTAACAAAAAAGCACAATTTAAAACAATGGATGATCTGAAAAGTATTAAGAGTCAACTCTCAATTATTCATATGTGGATTACCTAGTAAATATTTTAACCTGTTTACTTTCTTCCACTATTCTGATAGTATATGTGCAGAAAATTTAAAAATGATACTAATAGTGCAAACAAAATATAAAAGACACATCAATCTACTGGAGTAAAAAAAAACAAAATCTTCCCAAAGTACATATAAATAAAAATAAACATTAAGATTATGCATTTAGCACTCTTCTACCATTATCACCTTTTTTAAGGACAGTAACTGGATGAGTGATGGTCTGGCGAGAGTAAGATACACAGGCATGAAAGCCATTCACTCACCCCACTGTGCTTTTCACAGCCCTATTTTCAGTAGCCTGAGACCTAGGAGATGGAAGAGGCAGCAAGTCACAGCAGATGGATCACTTAAAAGGAAACTGAGAGTTGAGTGTAATTTTCACTTAAAGTATTAAGAAAAATCACCACTCCTCCATGTATTCATTTTTTATGGGAATGCTTCTGACAGTGACAACAATGCTATAAATGCTTTCTTTCTAACCTTTCAATATCCCATGCTAATATCTAAGGATTTCAAAGATGGAAAAATGAATGTGCTATAAGTATAAAATATTATGCAGTTGAAAGGTGAAGACAAGCCCAGAGAGGTAAATAGTATGCCAAAATCATCCTCAGATTAAGGAAGAGTAGATCTAAGTTCTCCAGACCCCAACTTCAATGCTATATTCTTAGCCACTTCACTTGTCTTCAGAGATTATAATCTTCATAATTTTCTTCTGTTAGCCCCTTATTTATTCCTACCTATGACGTGTACCCTCATCATGTTATCTTTGAACACAAATCTTTAACTCTTTATTCCACATAGGAGCTGGAGATGCAACTCAGTTGTAAAGCACTTGCTTAGCACGTGGGAGAGCCTGTACTAAAATTCCAGCAGCAACAACAACAACAAAAAAGTGTCTCTATTTACATTCTTTCTTTTCCTAACACCCTATATGCAGACTATACTGAGATTACAAATTCAGAAAAATTATTACTAAATCTCCATCCCAGTATTTGCTGCTACCTCTTACGTATCTCTGGCAGCATCAATCAACTGAAATTTAAAGTGCAAAATTGAACTCATTATCGGCCTTCCCAAAATGACTTCCCATTTTATGACACCATCAATTTCACTGTCCCTCAGGACCACAAACCTGAAATACTCTATTCTCTTTAATAAAGTACTATTCCTTTTCTTATCTTTCTCCATTTTTTCATTAAAAAATATATATATATATATGTCAGGGACTGGGGATGTTACTCAATGATAGAACACTTGCCTAACATGTACTAGGCCCTGAGTTTTATCTCCAGCACTAGGGGAAAAAAAAGCTTCAATGATAATATATACTAGAGGCAAAGGGAGGGGAGAGTAATATTACAAGTGAGTAAAAGAGGACTCCTGCCCTCAAGAAGCTTAAAACCTAGTGATAGAAAAAGAATTGAACAAAAAAAAAAACAACTAAAATGAGGCAATGCTGGTGCTATTCAGAAAGGAACAAAGGGATGTGGAAAAGGCAGGGGTGATAAATTCCCCTGGGATTTCCAGAAGCATCAATGACCTTGACCTTAAAGGATTGTAATTTCTATAGATAAAGAGTACTGAAAATTAATTTGTAGGCAAAGAAAACACCCATCCAAGGTTAAGAAATATGAAACTATATGTTAAGTTTAAGGAAAAGCAATCTTTGACTAAAGCAATTATTCTCTAGGGGCAGTTTCTAAGGGGAAAGAAAGGAATGAAGGGTTGGTGCTTTTGACTAGCAAAATCTTCCCAATCCTCTCTGAGAAGCACTGTGTGTAAAGGGAGGGAATGTGTTACACACAGGAACAATGCAGAGTGGCAAATATATTTTGATTAGTATGGCTAAAGTAGAATAAGTCATAAATGGTCTTGACTGCCAAGCTTGGGAATTTGGACTTTATTCTGTGAGCATAAATAAGCCTGTACCAGCTGGGTGTGGTGGCAAACGCTTGAAATCCCAGTACTTGGGAGGCTGAGACAGGAGGATCTCAGGTTCATGGCCAGCCTCAGCAGTTTAGTGAGACCCTATTTCAAAATAAAAAATTAAAAATGGGGCTGGGGTGTATGTAGCTCAAAGGTAGAATGCCTCTGGGTTCAATCCCCAGTACTGAAAAAAAATTAATTAATTAATTAATTAAAAAATTAAAAAATGAGCCTGTACCATGTGTCAGGGGGCAGTTTTGTTGTTTTGGTTTTAACAGAATAAATAACAAGATCAAATCTAGATAATTTAGCAGAAGGAATGAAAAAAAGTGAGAACAGAAGCAAGATTTTACTGTCACCCAAATGAAGATGTAATCTAGACCAATGATAATAGGAATAAAAGAAGAGATTAATTCAATAAATGTTTCAAAGGCAAATTGGAGGCATTTAGCAACAAAACTAACAGGATGAACAGTCTTCAGCTTGAAACTAGATGTTGGTGACACCTAGAAAGTGAAAAGTGGGTCACTTTGGGGTGCAAAATATTATATACCATGACTTTGAGATGATTACCAGGCACACACCAGCCACTCACTACCTCTGGGACCCTGGCTGAATTATAGCTTTCATTGTTTCAACCTTTTAAAAGTTCAAAGGTTATATTCTCAACTGTAAAATAGGATATAAGAGTATCTCAGTGTTAAAGATTGAGATAATATATTTTAGTGCCTGGCACAAAACTATTAATATAGTAATAATACTAATATTAGAATGTAGGGCTTAAAATGCCAATGAATTTTACAAGAGGTTAATAGCATCCCTTAGGAAAGTATTTTCAAGCCGAGCGTGGCAGTGCATGCCTGTGATCCCAGTACTTGTGGCGCTGCAAGGAGCTTCACAAGTTTGAGGACAGCCTTAGAAAAGTAGTGAGACTCTCAGCAACTTAGTGAGACCCTTTATCAAAATTAAAAATATAAAAGGGCTGCGGGTGTAGCTCAGAGGTAGAATGCCCCTGAGTTCAATACCCAATACTACAAAAATATATATTAATTAATCAATTAATTAAAAGGTATTTTTAGAATAGGAAGTGAGCTGTGCTTATAAATCTATTTGTGATTAAGAAATAAATTGTAGAGTGAGGATAAACTACTCAGTCTATAGTTTATAAAAAATAACTTTTTCAATCTTTGTCTTTATTGCTTAGTATCTCCTACCCTCAGCCCATGCCTAGCACAGTACCCCATTCATATGAAAGATATAACAAATGCTTGCTGAAATGAATAAACTTAACAGGAATAGACAGAAAATCTTAGTTCTACAAAGAATCTTAGAGGAAAGCGTGTCAGGAGCATAAAATTACTCTTCAAAATGAACAGGAATGCTTCATTGACTCAGGGGAAGAGAGGTAAAAATGGGGTGAACTTTAGGGAATTCATGTTGGAAAGCCTTTACCTTCTTAATCAAAAACAACTGGGCACAGTGGCACATGCCTATAATCTCAGCTCCTCGGGTGAAAGAATATGGCAAGTTCATGGCCAGCCTGGGCAACTTACTCAAGATCGTATCTTATAATGAAAAATAAAAAGGGCTGGGAATATAGCTTAGTGGTGGAGTGCCCCTGGATTGAATATCCAGTACAAGGAAGGAAGGGTGGGTTTTCTGCACACAATAGAGGGATTACAAAATCACTTTGGAATCTAAAGAAAGCAATTTGGTTGATTCCTCCGCCCTATCATATATTCCACTTCATTTTTGTAGCCAACACCCTGGTCCAGTACTCCATGGTCTCTCAGATTATATTAGTAGCCTTCTAGGCAGTTCCTCTAATGTACTGACTTTCCCTTTCCAAAGGTGTGGGATATTGCCTGGGGAGCCCAGATTTCTCTACACCACTATTCTTATGGGAAGACAACCCCTCCCATGAGAATTCTCTGATCCTTAACCCACCAGATTGTCAATCATTCTCTCTGGCTACTACTGGGCTTCTTTTATTCTTTGTACAGTTTGATTACTTAATTTATTGTTCCATATCACAACCACTTCCTTGTCTGTTCCAGTAAACTCTTTAAAAGGGGGGGTAACACCTTTCTCATTTTTATTCCTCCAGCACTAAATTCAGCATCTGGTATATAATAGGCATTCAGTCAATGTTTATTTTTGTCTAACTGAAGTGAGCAATTAAACAAAGGAGTAACCTTCCAACTAGAGGAAATCAGAAAACAGTGTTCAAATCTACATCATTTTAGATAACCTTCCTACTTTTCTAGATTTTAAACAGCCAATAGGAGTAAGCATTTTTATTGTTACTAATGAAAAAGTAAAAGGGTTAGACAACCAAAAATTCTAAAATTCAATTGTACTTTTAACAATTTTTATTCTATTAATTATATTTGAATACAGAGGTCTCCAAGTTCTGGGAATTCACTTTGAACTGTACCTTTTCAAGTTAAGTTTAGTACTAGAAACCTACTGAAGAAGAATATTTTGTGCCAGGGGTGGTGGCACATGCTTGTAATCTCAGTACTTGGGAGGCCAGACAGGAGGATCTCAGGTTTGAAGCCAGGCTTGGTGACTTAGCAAGGCTCCTATGCAACTTAGTGAGACCCTGTTTCCAAATAAGAAATAAAATCAGGCTGGGGGTGTAGTTCAGAGGTAGAATACCCCTGGGTTCAATCCCTAGTGCCACAAAAAAAAAAAAAAAAAAAAAAAGTCTTCTCTTGTGGCTAAATGAAGCATTTGAGTTTCAAAATACATTTTGGCATAAAATATAAAAGAGCATTTAATGAAATCAACAACAAATATTGGGAACTTTCACAAATTAATTAAGTGAACAAAACAGAAAGCAACAATTATCAATGAATTGACAATAAAATCTACTACAATAAGTTCCTATATTAGGTCAAAATGAATCAATTTTTTTATTGAGGCACTCTGTACCAACCACAGCAATAATACCAGAACCAAAACCAAAGAACCTTAGAACTCTCTTGGGCCTCAAGAAGTTTCCAAGACTAGTCAAGTTATTATTACTAAGAAAAATTCTAATGTTCTATAAAATAAAATAGCATTTTATCTTACATACATATAACGGAATGTACTTCTCTTAGATTTAATTTGTCAGTAATCTTTTTTAAAGTAAAAGATCTTGTTTTCTGTGATATTCAACTTTGTTTCAGATATACCAAATTAAAGCAATTGAATGTCTCCAAAAAAGCTTTAATTTTATTATCCCTTGTTAACAAATTAATATCAAAACAATCACTTGAAATTTTTTTTTTTTTTTTTTTTTTTTTTTTGCGGTACTGGGGATTGAACTCAGGGGCATTCTACCTCCGAGCTATACCCCCAGCCCTATTTTTTATTCTTTATTTTGAAACCGAGTCTCACTAAGTTGCGGAGTGCCTCACTAGGTAGCTGAGGCTGGCCGCGAACCCGGATCCTCCGGTCTCAGCCTCCCGAATGCT
>PVLC010016421.1:0-18719 GCA_004027655.1 Graphiurus murinus | reverse complement strand
GCGCCCGGCTTCTTGAAATATTTTAACATGATTTAAAGAACTCTGATTTCACAATGTAAACATAATTAGAATATTACTCACAAGGTATAAGGACCCATGCTAAAAACTTTAAGAACTATCTCACTTATCTCTAACATTCTTATTTTTTGAAGTTATCTCTCTTTTTTTCTTTAAGTGAAGAAAACTAGAGGTTAGGCAAGGTCAAATAACTTGCCCTAAATCACCCAACTATTAAATATCACAGCTAAGACTACAATCCAGAATTGTTCGACTTTATAGTCAGTTCTCTTTTAACTATACAGTCATGGCTCCTTTAGGGATTACAATGACCATAATCTATTTATAATGAACTTTATTAGAAATCTAGATAGTTAATTTCTCAAAAATCACAGAAAAACAATTAAAATAAGAATAAACACTACCTTAGTATTAAACAAATATTTTAGTCACCCAAACTTTTATCTTTTTACATATTGTAATCCAATCCACAAGCAGCTGCCCTTCAGCTGCAACCCAGACTGCCTCAGAGTTCTCAAATTATTACTTAAGTTTCTCATCAACTTTCTTCATGTTAAATCAAGAATACTTCTTTGAACAATGAAATGTTTGTCAGAATAATAGTTTCTCTAAACAACAGTGACACTACATAATAAATCTAACTCAGATTACTTTTATTCTAAACTTCCTTATTATTTAAAGAATACAGTTCTCATATATCTCTCACTCTCAGCTTTACACTGCTTTTGCAATCTGTTTCAATTGGCTGTGCATATTTTATTACAATGGAAGTACACATAGGGCACACAGAAATTGCATTTTCTGTACTTTTTATATAATCCTGGAGACACCTATGGGCATAGGTGTTTAATAGATTCTCAAGGGATGTAGCATTTTAAGTGGCAAACACTTATCTGTGTTCCTGAGTAAAACTGAAGTAAACCAAAGGGATCAAATCAAACTTGTATACAAGCTCTTCTAAAATCCCCAATATTAACACTAATCAGAGAAACCACTGTATATTGGAAATCTACAAACTCAACTTAGAATATAATTGTGATTTATTTCCAGCACCAAAACCAAGCAGGTTTTTAATGGAGAAACTAGCCTTAAGTTTACCTATTAAGTGTTCTTCTTACGTCCATCTAAAACACATGTGTTTGTACATAAATTTAACCACTAATGAATCTATTATTTGTTAGAGAAATGAAATGCTTAATTTCAGGTTCATAGGAATTATCCTTGTTTTATAAAGATGTTTACTACAAATTTTATGTGAACTTTTCATACATGTTATATAAAGTTTCCAAACTGTTGCACACACACACACACACACACAAAAAAATCTGAAGTTTTACATCTTTCTAACACCGATTCTCAAAATCCATCTGTTAAAAAAAGAAATTGTTCCAAATTGGTGCATTGGTTATCTCCTTAGTTGCCATTTTCAGTTCTTATAGCCTACTATATTTTAAAAACGCTTCTGCCTACAAGATGATCTGGTTTACCCAAAACTAAGTCCCTAAACTTTAAGAATAAAATACTGTTACAAAAATGTACTCTTGTAGCTAAATGAAAACTGGCCTTTCAGTTTATAGATCAGTGTTCTTACATTACGATGTACAAAACAGAGAGTGTACTATGCTTTCAATAGATGAGCCTCAACAATGAAACCACATCTAACAAATATTGTAGATAATAGTCACTGCGTTGAGTAAAAACATACGAAAAAATAGATCTCATGTAGAATGTTTACAACTTTTATTTTTAACTTAAAGCGTTTCACAGATCTCAAAAAGAAACTAATTCTGTACAGCTGAACTAGGTTACGCTCCAAGCTGCAGCCTGTGTGAAATGACCGACCATTGCAATCAGTAGACCAAATCCTGCTTATCGTGGAAGAGAGAATAATCTTGTATATAGCTCCTAATTCTTCAGCAAAATATTGTCGAATAGAGTTTATTCAACTGACAGAAGAAACACCGGTCAATAGTCGGATTCAGTCGTTAAAAATACAACCCGGGTTACCCTGCTCCGAAGGTGTAAACAAACCCATCGCCACTGCAGAAGGTAAACAATGAACCTGCGGCAAGGGTGAAGGGGGCGGTCTTTTGCCAACTACAGACCCAGCAGCCCAGGAACGGGAGCAGCAGGGAAATCCAGCGTAAACCAGACACTTAGCAGTACCAAACGGCTCCAGTTTTCACTACCGAGTTATCAATGCTGCGGTGCCCTCCCGACGGTGGGCAAAGAGAAAAGAAGTCACGCAGTCAGCAAGAACCCAGCAGGTCCGGCATCTGCTCCCGGGGACGAGAAGGGCAGGATGTGGTCGCCCTTCCCTCAAACATCCTCCAGCAACCTAAATAACAACCTCTACCTCCCTCGGGCCGCCCCCAGGATTCGGGTGCAAGAGCTCCGGGATGGGTGGAAAGCGCTCCCCCGGGGGTCGGGAGAACCCGGAGGGTCGCCGGTTCGCCGAGTTCCGCTCCGCGCTCCCACACACCCGCAGCAGCCCAAGGCCAGGCAAAGGGCGAGGGGAGTGGGCACCGGGAAGGGGATGGATCCGGCCAGGCGGCCCGAGCTCGGTTCCCGCGGGCCGGCAGGCGGGGCTCGGGCTCTGCCCCCCGATCCCGCGGCCGGTCCGTGCGGGGCCCGCCCCTGCCCCCGGCCCGGGCCCCGGCTCCTCCCCAGCAACGCGCCCTCGCCGGCGCCCGCGGCGCCCCGCGTTACCTCGGGTCAGATCCAGCGGGACGTTCTCCTCGCCGCTGTCATTCCGCCCTGCGCGAAACAGACACACAGCCCCAATTAGGATTCGCTCGCAGGCCGGCGGCGGCTGCCCTGGCTCCGGCCAGCGCCCCGGCTCGCTTCCCCCACCCAGGGCCAGGGGAAGGCAAGTGCCTTGGGTGGCGGGCTCCGGGCGGTGGAGAGAGAGGACCGCGGCGGGCTTACCTCGTATTCGGAGGTTCTTCAGCGAGCGGCCGCGGCCGATCGCCGCCATATTGACGGGTTTCAGTCACAACACCGGAAACCTCGCCCAATCGCGCGAGAACCCCTTCCCCTCCCCGCGCGCCGCGCCCGCCCCCCGCGGCAGCTCCCCCGCCCCCTCGGCGGCGACGCGCGGCGGCGGGGCGGCTCGGCCGGGTGCGGAGGGAGCGCGGCGCCGACCCCGAGTGGACGCGGATCCCGGGGCCGCCCGCACCGGCGCGGGAGGGCGCGGCGAAGGGCCCGGGCGTCCGCGCGCACGCCGGCCGGCCGGCAGCGGGCATCCCCACGAGGGGCGTCCCATGGATGCGAGCGCGCCGCGTGGAGCCCGCAGTCCCCACGCTGCAGGGCGGAGGAGTCCAGGGCGGCCCGCCGGCCACCTGCTGAAACCGCCCGGCCACATTCCTCGGCTTGCTTTCAAGCCCAGCGAGAGGCGAGCCCGCTTCCTCACTCTATCAATGAAAGCGATTTTTTTTTTTTTTAATTGGGGAAAAGAAAAGGGGGGAAAAAAATGCGCACAGCTGTAGTCTCACTTAAATCCCTTCCCGGAATCGCTTTTGCTGCAACCAAGTGAACACGGAACAAAGTTTGTTTTCCACCCACGCTCTGACCATTGTGCTCAGCAGCCTTGCACTTGATCTTCCCAGCCACACTCAGCCAGGAGGCTTCCCCAAGTGGAAGTGGTTAGGTGGAGGTTTTGTTTCTGACCGCCTGGCATAAGAGGCGCGAAGGGGGTGAAGGCGCCGGGGCTGCGGCGCGGGGTGGTTCCCGGCGCGCGCCAGCGCCTGGAGGCCCCGGGAGAGGGATTCCTCCCTGGCTGGAACAGAGGAGCGGCTGCCGGGGCTGTGTCCCTCTGTTTCCGTCTGTTGCTCCCACAGTGGTAGCTGATGTGGATGCTGTGGATGAATATTTTTTTTTTATACGTAAACCTAACAGTTATTAACTGCAGAGACCCAAAACCTAGAGCCTGTTTAATATATATATACACCTAGCCCCTAACCCAGCAACTTTCTTAAACTAGATTTGTCGCCTCCTATTCCCCAACTTTCTGTTCCAGGAAACTGAAAGTTAAGTGAAAGAAGAGATCTTGCCTTAACTACTTCTCCCCAGCTCCCAGTTAATGTGATGTCCGGCACAAATTAAGTGTTCAATAAATATCGGTTGGAGAGTAAAAGCCCTGAATTACTCTCTCTGTTGTAATGCCCTTCGTGTTAAAGACAGAAAGAAAAGAAGTAATATTAAAGATACTTACTGCAGCTAATAGTAAATAATTGAAAACACTTAAATGACTAAAGATAAGAATTAATGCAAATTATGGCAGCTATTGAATATGATGTGGATCTAGTTACTATTAATAGTTCATGGTATTAAATCAAGCAAAAGATTATGAATTTGTTTATTTCAAATGTTAAATCCATATAAAATTTAAAGTATACATTATAAAATATGTGCATGTAGGTAGAAAGAAGTCTAAGATATATCAAAATGTTAACTGATCTTTTCCCCTTCAGCTGAGGTTACATTTTGTATTTCTTGTTTTTGTTTGCTCCTCTGTACCTGTAGTTAATATATGCCACTTGTAAAATAAAAGTTTTAAGAGAAACATCAGAAAAAAAGTAGGATCACTGCTTCTTTAGGCTATTACCCACTGTCTGTATATTTTAGATCCTTCTCTTACCAGGTCTGCATTCAGATAGCTGATGTTGATATTGCACTTAGATTTAAGAATATAACACAATTACAGTATTTTAAAGAAATGTCTCCTGATGTTATCAGTATTGGTTTTAATAACAACAAACTTGCTTCCTCTTTGTCTTGGTGCAAACTATTTAACCTAGTTCCTGCCTAAGACAAAACCCACAAAACTTGAAGTCCGGCCAGGACATTAAAAATGTTACATTTCATCCCTCGTTGTATCAACACATTTCACTATTATAGAAAAGTTGAAATCTCTCAATGGAAATTCTACCAAGATTCTTACAATTGTTTTACTTTTCAACTAATCCTTTTTATCCTAGCTTTTTATTCCTATTTATTCTAAATTAACTACTTCCTAACACTATTTAACTAGTTCGTATTCTACTTGTCTTTCGTGAAAACTAGTTGAGTACAACTGATCCACTTTTACTTCAGGTACTTAAGAACCTGAATTCAGTAGTCTTTTTATCTTTATAACTGTATTCTTACTTAAAGACTATTATCCAATTATTCCCATCTCTTCCAGGAGGAAAAAAGCATCATCCTTCTTCAATATTACAATGAAACTAGTTTTTTCTCTGTAACTATTTCAGTCATTTGAGTGGCTAGGAAGTGAGTGGCATTTCTGGTAAAAAAGAACAAGTTCTTAATGTTTAGGAATGACAGTCAACTAGGAAGCAGGAGTTTAGGTAAGTTATAGCAAGGAATACATTTCACAATGTTGTGTTTGCTTTTCAAACAATAGCATCATATTGATCCTTGTCAGTTCATTGCTTGTTAAAATTCCTAAGTTATTTTCTATGATAACTTGCTAATAACTAATCACTTGTCCTTTTGAAGCTCTTTTTTTTTTCTCCTTGCTTAGTTTAGCCCACCCAAATGACTTACTCATTTTGTTTACTTCTTACTTCTCTAATTTTATTTTGGTTCTAATCTGGTCATTGAGAATGTGACTTCCTCTTCTTAGTTTTCATTTCCCAGCTAGGTTTCATTTGTTGTGTCAATGAATGTCCTTTCTGACAATATTAGTCATTGATAAAAACAATGTTATATGAGATTGAATCCAAGACCACACCTCTAAATGATAACTGCTTGATTTTGAAGATACAACAATTTACTGATAGTCACTGTCCACTGCATACATTTAACAATTCTAGTTTATAAACCATATTTTTTTTATCAGTTATAGATACAGTTGTAATGCTGAGCAGAAATAAAAGCCTAGCCAAAATCTTAGTTTCCTTTAATCTATCTGCTTTGTTACATGAGCCATATGAAGATAAAGCAAGTTGAAAACCACAAAATTTGATCAAACTATTTCTTGTTGACTTCTCTTTATAGTTAAACCACACACTCGCTAGATAAAGGCCATTAAAATGACAAGCAATGGTCTAAATGAAACAAATGTTATCTCACCCAAAGTTCATTATGAAGCTCCATCCCTGCTCATAGCAGATCATAGTCTCTTGATATTATTCCTTTCAATTTTAATCTGCCCCCAAATTCATTTAAATTTCATTTTAAATAATTCTGTAAAGTATAAAGACTCTATAAAAACAGTTTTAAATGAAGAATAAACCTATGTATGTGAAAAAGTATTAGGGGGAGAGAGAGAGTCGTAAAATAAAATCTAGAAGGGCATGTACTAAAATTTCAACAGTGATCATGCCTGGGTAATAGAAATTTGAGTGTCTTTTTCTTATTTTACCTGTGCTAATTTTTTTTTTTACTTGTGTAATTCTTTTAAGGAAAATATAGAGAAATGTTTTGGTAGTTTAAACCCCAATTATAAACATTTGATTATAATAACTTGTTAGCAGTGAACCTATCCAAATTGTTTGTATATCCATTTTTTAAAAAGAACATTTTCACATGTACTCCAATAAAAGTATATTTACTTTTATTTGAAACAAAACATAAAGATAAGATAAAAATCATTAAAATTTTTTACTTTACTAGTGGTACAAATAAAAGCAGTGGGGCTGGATACACTTTATTATATTTCTTGCTAAACACTTCGTAATACAGGAATTCAAAAGTTGAGTTCAAAAAAGTTTATATGAGTATTGGAACTTGACAGCATAAACCTCACAAAACTTACAGCTAAAAACAGAGACTTATTTTATTGGCTGCAGTTTTTAAACTATAACACTCATTTTTTTTTCAATTCTATACATCAGTTATACAAAGGTTGTTATAAATGTAATTTCGCTAACAGATGCCCATCTTCTCTAATGTCAACAAGCAAACTAGAAGGGATATAGGAAAATTTCCGCAAAGGGTTACAAAACAATTTCAAAACCACTCATCTGAAAAATATTTAAGCAGGTTAGAAATTCTTTTCTTCATGACTTTAAGTGTGAACTGTGAAAATTTATACATGTGACATATTTATATTTTAATTGTTTTTAGAAAAATAATCACAAAACTGAGAAACACTTCCAAATATTTGTTTTCTAAAGGCTCCTTTCCTAACACAAGTTTCTTTTATAAGTAATAACGATTTTAATTGTTATCATATTTGAAGGAAAAACACTAGACTTAATTTTAAAAAGAAATATGATAAGTAACAAGCTACTGAGGGAAATAGAAAGCCTAACACTGAATAAATATCAAACATCTGCATGATAAAAATGATTTTTATAGTCACTCCCATTCTTGTTCCAAAGTGTGTGAAAATTAAACTGTATTTTAATGGTCTTGTTTATATAAAATTAGCACATGTACAACAATATACTTCTGATTGAATCCCTTTTTAAAATTTATACAAAGTGTTTCATTGATTTTCATAAAGCGTTGCTATTATTAGGAAAGTTGTTTACTGATAAGTATAATGTTCTTTGGTACTATTTTAGCTTGGTGATATAGGAAAAAAATTAGTTATTTGTGCATTTCAGTACTAAACAGAATTTAGCAAGCACTATAAGCTAGACAAATTGGGAAACATCTTTGCTTCCACCCAACTGTATAGCAAAATTTCCATAATTCCTATGTGTTCAAATGCCTTCTTATTCAAATCTTCAGCTTTTCTTTCTTTCTTTTTTCTACCCTGGTTTACCAATGGGTCTGCATTTTAGCTTTGTCAACAAATCTTTGTTGTTGCTCTTGTTTTTTTTGCGCGTTGCTGGGGATGGAACTTTGGGGCATTCTACCTCCAAGCTACAGCCCCAGCCCTATTTTTTATTCTTTATTTTGAAACAGGGTCTTACTAAGTTGTGGAGGGCCTCACTAGGTAGCTGAGGCTGGCCTCAAACCCGGACTCTCCAGTCTCAGCCTCCCAAATGCTGGGATTACAAGCGTGCACCACCACGCCCGGCTTGTTGTTTGTAGCCATTTTTTACTGTAGAAGGAAATACTGCTATATTCCCACTGATATGTGCCTTTCTATTTATTACTAAAAAAGTCTTTCTTTTTACAAAGTAGTGACTTCAATCTATGCATGATTTCTTACATCTCTGAAAAATATACAGAAAATTATTTTCACATTCTGACTGCTCATCTTAAAAATATTCTGCTAATCTGATAGCTTTTATACTGTCATTAGCTAACATCTAAAGCAACAATGCAGGCCAGGCATGGTGGCACACATCTGTGATCTCAGTATTTGGGGAGCTGAGACAGGAGGATCCCAGGTTCAAGGCCAGTCTCAACTACTCAGTGAGGCCCCGTTTCAAAATAAAGACTAAAAAATAGGCTGGGGGTGGGGCTCAGAGGTAGAATGCCCCTGGGTTCAATCTCCAGTTCCAAAAAAATAAAAAATAAAAATAAAGGAACAATGCATACTTAGAGCTAAGTAATAATGAAAGATAATGTGTATAAATTCATATTTCACATATATTCACAGATATTAAATGATTTTTTCAAGTGAAGAATTTATAATTCAGCCAGGTATGGTGGTACATGCTAATAATTTCAATTTTTTTAAAAAAGTGGCTGACATTATGACATCTGATTACATTGTCATTGCTTTTTTCATGTAATGAAAATGAAAAAGTGCTAAAATCAGAAGAACAAGTATCATAGCTGTCATGTTTTAAAACCTGTGTTTGTGCTTTCATTATTTGTGTTATATACACACAGTTTTGCCGCAAGATTCTTTTTAAGACACAAACCTCACATTTTGTGAGGGATAGTTTATAATACACTCCTTAAATCCACTAACTTGACATAGTAAATAGCCATATGCCAAAGTGGAAAGAATTTCTGTAAGAGTATTGGGAACTCTTCTGATCTGTAGAACTCACAATCTTCCCCAGAGATGACTTAGAGACCTCATGCCAGTCTAACCTACTGTACAAATGACAGCTCCACTGTTAATCTGCATAATAAATATCAATAGTTTAATTTTTTTATTTTTTGGGAGAGAGGGGCTAGAAAACTGTCTCATACTCCTCCACCAGAGACCCATGAAAACAGTGTAGGGGTCTGGAGATGGCACAATGGTAGAGCTTAGCAAGCCCAAAGTCCTGGGTTCAATTTCCAGCACTGGAAGAAACACCAGGACATTGAAATCAGAGTGAGGAACATTGAGCAAGTAGGAAACTAGAAAAGTGAAGCTATTTAGCACACCTGAGATCAGAAGACCATAAACTATTACTACAACGTAGAAAGGTAGACCCTCTGATTTGGGGGTTGAACTCAGAATCATGGGGTGGACCAAAGTGGACCCGGTTTGGTAGCGCCCCCTAGCTTCCTTCAGTAGCAAGTACAAATCCTTTCTGGAGAATAGCATGTCATGTATTCTTCCAACTCCTAGGATCTTTGTTTGTGAAGATTCAACAAATAAACAAATAACAACTCACATTCAAAGATTAGCAAACTCATAGAAAAAAGTCTCAATGAATAAGAATCATCAAACATAAAAATTGATAGAATTGTAGCCCAAAGACTTCAGATATTGGTGGTTAGAAGTAGAATATAAAATGTATTAAATATTTAATAATATATTAAATAATTTTTCAAGTGAAGAATTTATAATTCAGCAAGGTATGGTGGCACATGCCTATAGCCCTAGCATTTGGGAGGCTGAGACAAGAGGATTGCAGGTTTGAGGCCAGCCTCAGCTACTTAATGAAACCCTGTTTCAAAATAAAAAAAATAAAATTGGGCTGGGTTGTAGCTCTGGGGTAAAATGCCCTTGGGTTCAATCTCCAGTACCCCAAAAAAATGTTTTTTTAAGAATTTATAATTCCATGATAGAGAAGTGAGTTTTACACTTACCTTCCCACAGTACACAACTGTTAATCTAGATAAATATATAAAACAACTCTTTTTAGGTTTGAACAATGGACAGTGTGTGGCACTGTGACCTTGAGATAAAAGAAACAAAATGAGTTTCACATTGTCTCTGGATTTCTGCCTGGGATTCTTTTCAAAATACAACACAAAGTTGTGGAAATCAACCAGAACAGCAGCAGTCTCTTTTTGTGTGTGTGTGTGTGTGTGTGTGTGTGTGTGTGTGTGGTACTGGGGATTGAACTCAGGGGCATTCTACCTCTGAGCTATACCCCCAGCCCTATTTTTTATTCTTTATTTTGAAACAGGGTCTCACTAAGTTGTGGAGTGCCTCACTAGGTAGCTGAGGCTGGCCTCGAACCCGGATCCTCCGGTCTCAGCCTCCCAAATGCTGGGATTACAAGCGTGTGACACCACGCCCGGCTCAGCAGTCTCTCTTGATGGAAGAAAGAATGACTGAAGTTCAGAGATAATGAGGCGATTGAAATTTAAGGGACAGAATACCAGCAAAGAGGGAGCTGGCCCGAGTAGGAACTCCAGAAATCTACACATGGATCCTGTTGCTAACTTAGCTGAACTTCAAGCTGAGTAAGCATTAGGTGATGCTCTGCAGAAGTCTGGCAGAAAACAGCCCCCCAGGGGCTGTGAACTGAATGGAGATCCCAGAGGTTGCACATTGCTCAGACACATTACAGCTCCCACCAGAAAGCAGAGAAGTTTTGGTAAACACTCTAAACATTAAGAAATCCCCAAAACAAATTCTATAATTTAGAAAAAGGGTTGCACTGAGACCACTTAGGGAAAAGGATGCACTAGTCCTAGAATACAGGCTACTGTATCTAAACAATGCCAGCTTGGCATGGTGGTGCATGCTTGTAATCCCAGTACTTGGGAGGCTGAGACATGAGGATAGTAGGTACAAACCCAGCCTCGGCAACTTAGGGAGGCTATCAGCAACCTAGTGAGATCACCCTGTTTTCAAGTAAGAAATCAAGTATAGCTTGGAGATAGAATGCCTCTGGATTTAATCCCCAGACTATATATATATTTAATCCCCGGACTATATATATATTCTTTCTTCCATCAAGAGAGACTGCTGAGCCGGGCGTGGTGTCACACGCTTGTAATCCCAGCATTTGGGAGGCTGAGACCGGAGGATCCGAGTTCGAGGCCAGCCTCAGCTACCTAGGCTTTATTATATATATATATAATAAAGCCTCAATAGGATCAAATTGATCTGCCAATTAATTAATGGATGGGGAAAAACTAAACTTATTGAAAAGAAATCAACAATAATCCATCTGTCAAACATATAGCATTTATAATGTCCTGCGTGTGGCTAGGAATGTAGCTCAGAAGTAGAATGTCCTTTGGATTCCATTCCCAATACCACACACACAATAATAATATAGGTCTTGCATACAATAAATTTTATTTCATATTTCTCATCCTTATGACAAAAATAATTAATAAAAACAAATCCAGGGGGACATAGACATTGAAATCAGCAGAATTTCATGAATCTGATTAAATATTTAAAAGAAATACTTGACATAGTTAACAGATAGGGGCTCTCACAAGAGACATATTCTATTAAAAAAAAAAAAAAAAAAAAAAGAAAGAAAAGCCAAGCCAGGCATGGTGGCACATGCTTGTAATCACAGTTCTTGGGAGGCTGAGACTGGAGGATTCCAGGTTTGAAGCCAGCCTCAGCAACTTAGTAAGGCCCTCTGCAACTTAGTGAGACCCTGTTTCAAAATAAAAATAAAATAGGATAGTTGGGGGGGTGGCTTGGAGGTAGAATGCTTCTAGGTTCAATTTCCAGTGCCATACACATAAATAAATAAATAAACAAATAGCCAAGTGAAAATTTTAGAAAGGAAAAATACAGTATCAGAAAGGTTGATATTTCTGATAACAGTCAGAAATTCACTAGATGATAATACATTATACACTAAGAAATAAAGGATCTGTGAATTTGAAGACAGGCCAATATAGAACATAAAGAAGAAAAAAACTGAAACAACAACCAAAAAAGCTCAGAGTCTCATATTAAAAAAAAAAAAAAAAGCAGTCTGAAGTGTGTACAATTGGAGTTCAAGGAAAAGCAGATAGGGAGATAAAGGCAGAAACAATATTTACACTAATAATGGTTGAAATGTTTCAAATGTAATGAAACATATGCTAACATAAGCCATATATATGCCGATCCAAAAAGCTGAATGGATCACGCAAAACCAACCCCCATATACAATAATAAAATTGTTAAGTATCAAAGATAAAATCTGTTGATATGTGAAACTGGGGATTGAACCCAGGGACATTCTACCTCCAAGCTGTACCCCCAACCCTTTTTATTTTGAAACAGGCTCTTGCTAAGTTGCTGAGGCTGGCCTCCATCCTGCAATCCTCCTGTCTCAGTCTTCTAAGTAGTGGGATTACAGGTGTGTACTGCCATGCCCAGTGAGAAAAATTTAAAAGTAATCAGAAAAGAGAACAAAAGGCAAATTAACTACTGGCAACAATAAGGATTACAGATGACTTCTAGTCAAAAACAGCACTAACCAGAATTCAATGAAATGACATCATTAAAATGCAGAAGGGAAAAAAAAATCTGTAACCTAGAATGCTGTATCTAGTAAAAACAATTTTTAAAAATGAAAGCGAGATAAAGATATTTTCAGAGTTTAAAAAAGTTAGGAGAATTTGTCATGAGCAGATGTGTTCTAAAATAAATGCTAAAGGAAGTTCTGCAGACTGAAGGAAATAATACCAGATGGAAATTTAGATCTACATGAAAGGACAAAGAATGGAGAAAATGGTTAATACATAGATAAATAAAAACATGTTTTTCTTATTTAATAACTCTAAAAGATAATTTCTCATTTAAAGGAAAGGCACTAATAATGTTTTCTGTATTTAAATTGTAGTCGTAAATTTGTGACAAAAAAGATTATTGTAAGGCTCTCACATTATATTTGAGGGTGCAATATTAGTTCAAGGTATACAATAATTAAGAAGGTATATTACACAAATAACTGTATGGGAGATCTCTGCCCTCTCATATTGAAAATAAATGAGCTACATATTTCCTGATTTCGAAACTTACTACTTAGCTATACTAGTTAAGATAGTATGGTACTAATGTGAGTTCAGAAATAATCCCTAATATTTGTGGTTAATGATTTTCAGTGAGTGCCTAGACAATTAAATGGAGGAAATAATAGTCTTCAAAAATGATCTAGGGACAATTGGATATTTAAATGCAAAAAAAAAAGCATTTCATTTAGTCGATGACTCTAGGCATCTGCTAAATTAAATTAAAATGGATCATAGGTGACACACACCTTTACTCCCAGTACTTAGGAGGCTGAGACGGGAGGATCAAGGCTCAAGGGACAGCCTTTGCAATGTAGAGAGACTCAGTACCTAGTGAGACCCAGTTTCAAAATAAAAAATAAAAAGGACTGGGTGTGTAGCTTGGAGGTTGAATGCCCTGGGCTTAATCCCCAATACCACTCCTCCTCACACACACAAATTGGAGCATAGATATAAATGTAAGAGCCAAAATTACAAAACTCGTGGAAGGAGACAAGAATAAAGCTCCAGGATCTTGTGTTAGACACAGGTTTCTTAAATGTCACACCAAAAGCTAAAATAACAAAAAAAGTAATATCAAAATTGAACTTCATCAAATTTTAAACTTTTGTACTTCAAGTAACACCACTGAAAAAATAAAAAAGACAACCCACAGAATGGGAAAAAATGGTTGAAGATCATATATCTAATAAGAAATTTGTATTCAGAACATATTTTAAAATATATATGACAATAACAAGAGACAAATAATATAACAAAAGACTGAGCAAAATAATTGAATAGACATTTCTCCAAAAAAGACACACAAATGGCCAATAAGCACCTGAAAAGATTCTCAACACCATTAGTTATCAGGAAAATATAAATCAAACCACATGAAATAGATATCACTCAAACTGACTATGAGAGCTAAAATAGTAAAGAAAATAATAAGTGTCAAGGAAGATGCAGAAAAATTGGAACCTTCATATATTGTTGGTGCAATTGTAAAATGGTGGAACCTCTCTGGAAAACAGTTGGGCAATTCTTCAAAAAGTTACATAGAAAGCCAAGTGTGGTGGCACATGCCTGTAATCCCAGTACTTGGGAGGCTAAAACAGGAGGATCATAGGTTTGAGGACAGCCTCAGCAAGTAGTGAGATTGTCAGCAAAGTAGAGAGACCCTGTCTCCAAAACAAAACAAAATAAAATAAAATGGCTAAGAGTATAGCTCAGAGGCAGAATGCCCCTGGTTTCAATCTTTAGTACAACAAGGACAACAACAAAAGTTAAAGTATCCACATGAGGCAGCAATTCCACTTCTAGATATATATCAAAAAGAAAACATTCATACAAATGTTTATAGAAGTATTATTCATGATAGACAAAAGTAGAAATAATGTGACAATAGATTAGGAGGTAAACAAAATGTGATGTAGCCTTACAATAGAATATTATTCAGCTGTAGAAAGGAGTGACTTACTGATACATGCTACAACATGTATGAACCTTGAAAATATTATGCTAAGTGGAAGAAGCCAGGTACAAATGGACAAGTAGTGTATAATTCCATTTACATCAAATATTTAGAATAAGCTGGGCATGGTGGTGCAAGCTTATAATCCCAATACTTGGGAGGCTAAGATAGGAGGGCTGCAGGTTCAAAGCCAGCCTCCACAACTTATCGAGGCTCTCAACAATCTTGTGAGACCTTGTTTTCAAATAAGAAATAAAATCAGGCTGGGGATGTAACTTGTAGGTAGAATGCCTCTTAGTTCAATCCCCAGTACCTCTCCCCACCTCCCAAAAAATAGTTTAGAATAGACAAATCCGTAGAGAGGAGAATTTATTTGTGATTTGTAGGGACAGAGGGAATAGGGAAATTGGTAGAGTTTCTTTTGAGGATGATGAAAATATTTTAAAATTGGATTATTATGATGGCTGCACAACTTTGAATATACTAAAACCACTGTATTATGCATTTCAAAGGGTGGACCTTTGGTATGTGAAAAATGTATCTTGATAAAGTTACTTAAAAACAAAGGTAATAAAACTCAAAACTCATCATTTCACAATTATCTTACCACAGTTTTCTGTTACCTATGTTCTTAAGGTTCTTTTTGACTATATCTCATTATGTTGGGAAAAATGTAAATTGCCATGTTAAAGGCAGAAATATTTTAAGAAAGATTCAATTGCATTCTATCTACACAAAACCTATTTTAAATATAATGACATAGATTTTTTTTTTAAAAGCTGACCTGAGAGCCGGGCGTGGTGGCGCACGCTTGTAATCCCAGCATTCGGGAGGCTGAGACCGGAGGATCCGGGTTCGCGGCCAGCCTCAGCTACCTAGTGAGGCACTCCGCAACTTAGTGAGACTTGGTTTCAAAATAAAGAATAAAAAATAGGACTGGGGGTGTAGATCGGAGGTAGAATGCCCCTGAGTTCCATCCCCAGTTCCATTCCACAAAAAAAAAAAAAAAAAAAAAAGCTGACCTGAGCCAGACATAGTGGCACACACCTGTAAACCCAGTCCTTGGAGGCTGAGATGGGAGGATCACAGGTTCCAGGACAGCTTCAGCAAGTAGTGAGACGCTCATCAACCTAGCAAGACCCTGTTTCAAGATAAAAATAAAATAGGGCTGGGGATGCTGGGGATGTAGCTCAGAAGTAGAATGCCTCTGGTTTTAATCCCCAGTACCCCCCACACACACACAGCTGATCTGAATATTGAATAGTGATTACTAGAGGTTGGGGAAGGTTGATCAGTGCGTGCGGTATGTGTGCATTGAAATGCAGCATTGAACACCATTAATATATATAATCAATACATGCTAGTAAAAAGTAAATGGGCAAAAGACACAGTATGCAAACACTGACCTAATGAAAGGTGATATGGCTATATTAATATCAGGCACACATAAAAGGTAAAAGAAAAACTGTATGAAAACAAGGTGGTCAAATTCACCAAGGAGACATAATAATACTAAATATGTGTGCAGTAAAAAAAGAGTTCCAAAAACATGAAGCAAAACTGATAGAACTGCACAGCTGGAAAGACAAATACACAACCATAGTTGAAAGCTTCAACCCTCTTCTCTCAGCAACCAATAGAATAAAGGACAGAAAATCAGCCGAGGCATGGAAGACGTGAACAAGATTATCAACCACTCAACCTAATTGACACTTGGAGAACAATCTAGTCTACCCAAGAGGAGAAGGACTGACTCCTTCCCTCCCTCCCTCCCTCCCTCCCTCCCTTCCTTCCTTCCTTCCTTCCTTCCTTCCTTCCTTCCTTCCTTCCTTCCTTCCTTCCTTCCTTCCTTCCTTCCTTCCCTTGGATTGAATCCGGGCATTCTACCTCTGACCTATACTCTCAGCTCTATTCTATTTTTACATCTCGCCAATTGTTGAGGCTGGTCTCGAACCTGTGATCCTTCTGTCTCAGGCTCCCAAGTACTGGGATTACAGGTATGTGACACCATGTCCAGCTAGAATACACATTCTTTTCGACTGCATATAGAATATTCACCAAGAGAGACCCTAGCCTTGGCCATGAAATAAATCTTAACAGATTTAAATAATTGAAATCATAAATCTGAGCCAAGTTTGGTGGCTAATAATCCCAGTACTTGGGAGGCTGAGACAGGAGGATTGCAGATTGGTGGCCAGCCTCAGTAACTTAGTCTCTCAGTAACTTAGTGAGACCCTGTTTCCAAATAAAAAATAAAATAGGTATGGGGGTATAGCCCAGAGGTAGAAGGCCCCTGGGTTCCATCCCTAATGCCACACACACACACACACACACACACACACACACACACACCCATACATCATAAATCTTGTAGACCATAAGAAACTTAAATTAGTCCTGGAAAATTCCTATGTCTTAGAAATTAAATAGCAAATAGCACACACCTAAATAACTCATAGAATAATGTAGAAGTGGGAAGGTAAATTAGAATATATTTTGAATTCAATATACATGAAAACACAACATAACAGAATTTTGGCAATGGAGCTAAAGCAGGGAAATTAATAACACCAAATGCTTGTGTTAAACAACAAAGTTCTCAAACTCATGGTTCATATTTCTACTTTAAGAAACTAGGAAAAGAATAGCAAATTAAACTCAAAGCGAGCAGAAAGAAAATTGATAATAAAGCGCAAAGCTGGGTGTGGTGACACATGACTAAAATCCCAGTACTTGGGAGGTTGAGATAGGAGAATTGCAGGTTTGAGACCAGCCTTAGCAACTTAGTGAGGCTCTATTCCCTGTAACACACACACATGCACACACACACACACACACACACACACACACACACACACCTGTGTGTGCATGGTAGGTACAGAAATTAATGAGAATAGAAAAACAATAAAATAAAAATCTATTTCTTTGAAATAAAAATAAAGTTGATAAACCTGTAGCCAAATCAATCAAGAAAAAGGAGAGAAGCTACAAATTATAAATATCAGAAATGAAAGATAGGAGCTTATAATGTAACCTACAGATATTAAAAGGATAAGAAGGAAATAATTAAGTTTTATGCCAATGAATCTGACAGCTTGGATGAAATGGATCAAATCCTTAAAAGATAAAAAATTCCAAAGCTTATTCCATAAGCTATTTAATAGACATACAAAATGATTCTTAAATTTGTATGAAAAGGCAAAAGACCTAGAATAACCCCCACAATACTAAAGAAAAACAAAGTTGGAGAACTCATACTATCTGATTTCAAGACTTATTTTAAAACTACAGTGCAGACAGAACAATTATAGACAAAGGACAGACACATAGATTAAAGGAACAGAAATAAAGAGCACATAAAAATATATTTGCAACTAATTTTTGGCTAAAATGCAAGGGCAATTAATTGTCGAAAGAATAGTATTTTCAACAAATGATGTTGGCTTAATTGGATTTTTACATACAAATAAAAAACCTGATATCCCTCATGCCCTAAACAAAAATTGACTCAAAATGGACCATAGACCTAAATACAAAACCTGAAACTGCAAAGCATTTGGAAGAAAACATAGGAAAAAAATAAGGACTTTGGATGAGGGAATATTTTTTAAATATGATACAAGAAATATGATCAATATGAGAAAAAATGATAAATTGGATTTCATGAAAAGGACTAACTTATGCTCCAGGAAGGATACTTTTAGGATAGAGGAAGAAAAGGACAAATCGCAAATCATGAGAAAATCTCTTTACCTCTTTCCCTCCTTTCCTTCCTTCCTTCCTGTCTTCCACTGTGCTAGGGATTGAACCCAGGGATGATCTATCAGCCCTTTTTATTTTTTTTAAGTTGCCCACACTGGCCTTAAACTTTCCACAATCCTGCCTCGACCTCCCCACTTATTGTGGTTATAGGATTGTGCCACTACTCCCAGCGAGAAAATATTTTTAGTTACATAACTATATAAAGAAACTATATGAAGAAAGCACTATATAAAGAAAATTCAAGGAGAGGATCCAAGATGGCGACTGAGTGAACCGTCTTTTCACAAACGTGGAGATTTGGATCTAAATTTACCATAAAAAGATCTCTTCAACAGAAGGAAAAAAGCGAAATTTGAAACACAAACAAACAAAGAAGTTCAAGAAAGCAGAGCGGGGACAAGAAAAGTCGCCACCGGCAGCTATCTGCGCTCCTCGCTCCGCGCTCCGCGCTCTGCGCGGGCCCCGCCGGCCCGGCCCCGCCGGGGCAGGC
>PVLC010016420.1:0-35475 GCA_004027655.1 Graphiurus murinus | reverse complement strand
GTACTGGAGATTGAACTCAGGGGCATTCTACCTCTGAGCTATACCCCCAGCCCTACTTTTTATTATTTATTTTGAAACCGGGTCTCACCAAGTTGTAGAGTGCCTTACTAAGTAGCTGAGGCTGGCCTCGAACCTGGATCCTCTGGTCTCAGCCTCCTGAATGCTGGGATTACAAGCGTGCGCCACCACGCCTGGCAAAGAATGTTTTTTGAGAATAACAATGTTTAAATATCAGTGATATTGGGAGTAAAAGAGAAGATATATGGAACCCCACAAAAATATTATCCACAACATCAGACAAAGAGAAGGAAGGAAAGGACCAGACAGGTTGGAATAAACAAGGCAGAGGTAAGAGTGGCTAACTCCCATGATTGTAAGGCCTTCCCCAGTGGGCCATGAGATACCACACTCATGAAGCCCATGACAGGTGCTTGGGCAGACTCATACCTGGCTAAGTTACACTCTCACAGAGTGCATGCTAGGGCATGCTGAGGAGGGGGAGTGATGTCCCCAACACAAACCAGTAAGCACACACACACTCTCTCTCTCTCTCTTATATAAGATTCCAGAAGTCCAAGATAAAAGATCAAACTCCCCTAGGACACATTCTCCTATATTAATTTTGACCCCTAGGCCCTTTAGGAAATAACAGTCAGGACCAGTACAAGGAGGACAAGGAAGAATGTTTTCTCTTGATACAGAAAGAAGAAAAATTTAGATCCCAAATTATCAGAAGCCATTTTCATTAGTTGAGCTTAAGAAGATTAGAAAAAGTCTTAGGTAGTTATACCATCAACCCTGACCTCCTTATATGATCTCACTTGGAGGGATTTATAGTTGCTCCTGAAGCAAACTCTAACACTTTAAAAAGGGAATAAATTTATCAGGGATCCCAGAAGGTGGGAACAATTATTATTTTTATTATATACTAGAGAAAAGGCTAAACTTAACCCCCTCAATTATGGTTAGCAGCCATACATCAAGGCCCAACTAAACCCCTGATGACCTTCCTGAAATGACTTAAAAAAATGATTACAGTCATTAATCTAACCCTGGAATCAATAGAAGGGGAGGCCATCCTTAGAGATAAATTTGTGACTCAATCCACACCAGATGTAAGGAGGAGACTCCAAAAACTAGTGTCAGGTCCAAAAAAGTCCACTCTGGATCAACTAATGCATGCTGCCAATTTGGTTTATTATAATAGAGACTTGGAAAAGGGGAAATGCCATGGAAAAATCCTGGCTGCCATGAATATGAATGCTAATCCCATGGGGACCCAGCCTCAGGTCTGTTTTATGTGTGGAAAGCCAGGACATTTCAGATGCAAATGTCCTCAACAGAGTGTCCACAAACACCTTCCAGGACCCTGCTCATGATATAAAGGAGACCACTGAAAGTCTGAGTGTCCCCAGATCCAGAGGGATCTGGAGTCCTCAAACCCAGGTCCACAATGATGGGTCCCAGAGCCACCTCTCCAGGCTCTCACCACTTGGGTTAAGATTAAAGAGACTTGGGTGACACTGAAGGTAAAATTACAGTCTGTTTGTTTTATCATTGACATGGGTGCCAGATTCTGCATGTTGCCTTTTGCTTCTGGTCCTCTTGTAAAGTGACAGTTCAGGGAATATTGGCCAGCCTCTCAAACTTTTTTTTTTATGCAAAACCTAGTCTGTTCCTGGGGTGATATCCACTTCTCTCATTCCTTACTAGTAATACCAGAAATCCTAGATCAACTGTTGGGGAGAGATAATGTCAAAAACCAAGGTAGAACTAGTTCTCCCTTTGGAACCATATGGATGCTTCCTTTGACATAAATTTTTAAAAATCAGCTAGTTTTCAAGACTTTCCAGGACTATACCCTCACCCAAATTTGCTTCTTTTTATTCTTCCTTGTTATCCTTCAGGATTCACCCTCTGTCCATATAACAAAGATATTTCCTCAAATAACTCCAAAGCCTATTGCTGCTCTTCACAGTACTAACCTTGGGACCCACATGGCACAAAATGTATTAAACACATCTTCCTTATGTATGGTCAAACTCAAGTCAGCTAAACAGATTCTAACCTCACATTTAATTTGTCTTGGTGTAACTGAACACAGAATTCAAGAACAGACAAATCTTAACCTAATATCTATTGGGTTTTAATAGCTATACTCATGATGCTCATAAGATAGAGGTTTCAGGAGACCCTATTCCAATCTCAATAATTGTTCCAGGATACTGCTTGTATATAGGACCTGTGTCATGTAATCTTAAGGGTAATCATATGATATCCCAGTGCCAACAACAGAAATAAATTTACCCTTAATTTTGTCAGTCTTTTGTTTTAATTTCTCTTATTCCACCATTCCTAGGGGATTTCAGAGTTACTATTATATGGGCAAACACAAAATGATTCTGCCCTCTCCACTGTAATCAGCCTATTCATGAGCTATATATTCCCTACCCCCTGACTGTAATAACAATTGACATCTTTGATCTCCAGGTCTTGTTGCAGTACTGAGAATTCCTATGTTAATAACAGGTTCTTATATTCAAATAAATGAATTGGCTTGTTTAATCACCAAAACTGCTAATGATACAGCCTTGGCTATGGAAGCCCTCATTAAAAACTAAGATATGGTACTGTTCATGGTTAATAGGTTGTATTTAAAAATTAGTTAAAGGTTTATAGTGATGTTCTATTAAGCCTGCCTCTCTTTGGGTCCCTGGTTGTCATTCTTCTTATATTCAGATTTAAACTATGCCTGCTAAATCTTGGAATCAGTTTTTGTTTTCAATAAATTTAAAGCTATCAGACTTCAAATGGTGCTGCAAATGGAACTCAAGATGAGCATCTATCAGAGCCCCTTGGATAGCTCTGGTGATGTGAAATGTCAGCCGATCTAATTTCTCTAGGACAAACTGCTTGCATGCACCCTCAAGGCCAAGGCCCTACATTGTCCCTTTTCATCATGAAAGTAGTCAGAGAGACTTTGACAACACTGTTCTCTTGCCTACATGTGTAAGCAAGTTAATAGAAGAGGGGGGAATGATCAGGGAATGGGTAAATACTTTCATTCTATTCCCTGTCCTAAACCAGAACAAGCATTTAAAAAGTAAATACAGACTGCTTCCTACACTTTTCAGCCTGCTGTTTGTACTTCTATCTTGAGCCTGCTGGGTTGGCATGGCAACAAAGACAAAATGAAGGCCAACACTAAAAAAGTTACAAATCTTAAAACCTAGAAGACTACAATCCTGAGAAGAGCTGAAACAAACAAACAAGAACCTCTCACATTAGATGATGTCAGATGCTAACAAAGTGCTATTGGTCTGGAAACTTAGCAACCCAGAAAGGAAGACCAGATAGGACAAATCCTATTTAAGATTCAGGGACCCAGGGAGGCATCAGGACTCTCCTCCATTTTGTTCTCCTTTTTTCTCTGTATCCTGCCCCCCCCCTTCTTTCTGGTTATAATAAAAATTTGCTTAAGCATTGAGTCAAAGAAAATCTATAGGCTTTTTTTTTTTTTCTAAACTACCTTAGGAAAATAATCCATGACTAGGTGGGCATCTGACCACCCAAAACTCTAACAGAGCTCTGTACAGTTACAGTTACAGCTCTTTCTTTTAGTTCTGATTCTGCCAGTTTTCTACTTTCACTGTTTTGTTGAGTTTTTTTGCTGATTTTCTTTCCTTGTCAAGAAGCAGTCTTTCTGTTGATTGAATTCTGAGTTTCAGGTGTCTGAATTCTGCTGACTCTCTCTATGTTGTCATCCTCAAAATTTCTCAAAACTGCAAATTTTAGAAACTAATATCCTAACCAGTACAATATTTTAATAAGTACTGATTGCCAAGTGCCCTTCCTGGATTTTGAAAGCTTCTGTGCAAATGGGAGGACCCAACAATTCAGGACAGGTTCCTACTTCAAAGAAAACCTGTCTCAATAAGAGATTGTCTTCATCTAATGGAAAGAGTTACTCTACCTACAAGGTAGATGAGATGCTGAAAATCCATTCTGACAGCACCATGAGAATTTACATCTTGTCAGAAAAGAAAAAAACTCTCCATGCTTTGAAAAGCCAATTTTACAGTAGAAAAACTAGAAAGAGAATCAAGGCTTTAATAAATAGATCTTGGTAGCTTCTTAATGATTAAATACATATTTAAATGCCAAATTGCAACAAATATTGCACCATTCTTAAATTTTTATGAAATAGTAAAATGCTCCATACTACTTTTTTTTTTTGTAATGGTGTTTTGTTGTCATGTATCAATGGATACATATTTTGTATTGCAAGGTTATACATAACTCTGTTTTCTTAACATTTCATCATAGTACATAAGTAAAATAGCTGTGCTCAATGAATATTTATGGAGGATATTTTTTATACTCTGATTTCAAGATACAACACTAAAAGAAGTATCTATGTCTTTGAAATGCATTGGCTTCATGATGAGAAAAGTTAGGATGAGTAGAATCTGTGTTTTCGTTTTAGCCTCATCAGCTAAGAATTTTTATCATTCTAAGTCAACATTCCTACAGAGGTTTCAAAAAATATGATTCAACAAAGCTGCAAGCAAGTAGATGCACCTGTTCTAAAATATTTCCCTTATTCAGACATGAATTATGAAGTTACTCTTCATCAACCATCAGAAATAAATAATTCTTCATAAAATATATTAAAGGAAAATTATGTATACAAATACTGTTTAAATTATTTTAAAAACCTAGTGGGAAACAGTTTGAGATCAATTAAAACAAATATCTTAACCAGTAAAAAGTGATATATTATTTGTGTGAATAGACTCCAAAGAAACAGATTTTGTAAAAGGAGAGATGATTATGTTCTGTTGTAATTCAAAGATTAGAAATTATGCTCCTTATATTCTCAAGCTATTATTAGATTGAGGCTATTTGTATTTTCTCAACTAACTCATTTTATACAAAACACTGAATTGTTCATAACTATTTTTCTTTTGATTAATTCTTTTGATTAGACCTAAACCCAAGTATAAAGCACAAAAAGTCTTTTGAAAAAATAGTCTGATACTTTAATGGCTATTACATTTCTAATACTAGTTATTAATACTTATGGTAAAAATAAACTATTATAGCATAAATTGTAAATAAACTAGAATGACTTCAGTAATAATTTACCCAGATTTTTCTTCAAATAGACATATTGGATCTCCTGGGTGGCAGAAGGCAGAAATTATTACCAAACTCTTTCATTTAACTAGTAGAAAAAGATAAGTCAATAAATGTGAAATCTCATAAAATCTTCAGCACTTATTTTCATTTAGTGTAAATAATGTAGTTGCCCAGTTAATAAATAATATCCAGAAGTCAGAGAATGCAAAGATGAAGCTGTGGTGAGTGAGAAAAGATTTGTTTTCAGCATCAATTGGACATGAGTTCATTAATTAGGGAATCATGGAATCAAAAAGTGGAACAAAGTAGTAGATACAACTGTTTGCCTAAGTTTTTGCCAAAAGGAAATTTAAAATTTCTCTTTCCAATTGCTTTTGAAATTTCATACTTTGCCTTTAACGTGCAGAACCTTATCAAAGTACAGGAGCTGATGTAAACACGGAGCTTCTCAGGTAGTGAGAGCTACAGAAACATCCATTAGCTCTCAGGAAAGGATTTATTTATGCTTTTATTCTTACTCAGCACTTTTCTAGGGTCTTAGAGGATGGATAGAGAAATAGAATTTATATTTTGAGCCTTTGAGGAGTTTAGGTCTCCTCATAAAATTATAGCCAGCAAAGAAAAATCATGAAACTGTGAATTAAAATTATGTTTGTTCGAAGAACCTGAGTATGGGGGTAGGAATCCCTTTTCCACTTGAACTGAAAGTTACCTGATTCAATAAGAATAAAGTCAGTCCATCAAGGGTAGTTTACAGTTTTATTTGTTTGTAGCATATTTTATTTTATATCTTTCTGGTACCAATAATTTTCTGTGCATTTTTTCCTGGATCCCTAATTCCACTGCCCACTCATTGGCAATGAATCTACCCCTATAATTCTTCAACATAATGTCAATCCCATGAATGAATGCTGAACACAAATTCTTAAGAAATCAATAAATGCATGATTTAATAAATTACCTAAAATCTTTCTGCAAAAAGTTTTATTTTTAATTAAAAGCTAATAAAATAAGTTTCATGAAGATGCAATTTTATTCAAGAATCATGGAAGATAATAAAATGTAAATTATCTATGATCAAAGTAATAAATTATTATATAATGGCTTAATGATAAAATAGCAAACTGTGATTAAATGAATTTGAGGTTAATGAATGATGTGTGGCTGTCATGCACCCTGTCAGGTAGTAGAGGATCTGACCCCAAACATTGAAAAGTGTCAGAAAAAAGAGGAAAAAAAAATTAGTGCTATGTGATGACTGAGGATATTTCCCTATAAATGCATGAGCTATAATTTCACTATAGCCATAACTGGCTGGAAAGTATCATGGAATAGGCTTGTGGCTTTCATATAGTAGGAGAAGGCCCAAATCAAATCAACAGACCATTATTATATCACAAATTTCTATCAATAGTATTCTGTTGTGTTCTATAACACAGAGGTTATAGTATAGTGCTAGTTTAATAAAATGGGTTTTGTTTTGTTTGTTTCATTACTATATAACTTGTACACACAGTGTGCATGCATATTTTTTTCACTTTAGGGAATTATGCTGGGAACAGACTGGAAATTTGGACTATAGTAAAAGCAAGTATAATCATATGGAATATGTCACATATCAAGTCAGAAATGGATCTGAGAATGGAGGAGGTACCACAGATAACAGTTCAGTCAGGCAATGTACAAATTAGGAAAATGTGCTGTACACATGTAGTTAAATTAGTTTACTTTTTTATCTGTGTCCTAAGGCCAGTGGATATGTGTACTCTAGTCAACTCTGAAACTGATTTATTGGATTGTTTAGATAAAATTTTATATTTTCTAATTCTATTCATTTTAGCATTTAAAAGGAAATATTAATGTTAACAATATTTATGTATTGGTTCCCCCAATGACTTATGCTGTTGCTATAGCAATCATTATAACATTAAATGAAAATAATGGCATTTCTATAATGCAGAAATTTCAATAATGAGGTCATTACTGCTTCATCAATATTCAACATATTATGACATCCAATAGTTTATATTTCCCATATAAAATTGATTTGGAGTTTATATTATCCAAGTTTAAGCAATCTAGCTTCTAGTAAAAAAAAAGAGTAGTTGTTTTTAAAAGATACCTACGAATAAAGGTCAGTTTGAAAGCAATATTAATAACAGAAAGGCAAAATGTGAGAAACTGGCAATGTCTGTACCACTACCATGATCATAAACCGTGGTAGCCAGATTATGGGGTGAAACAAGATGATTTACTCTATTCTTTAAAGAAAACAGAATTTCAAATGAAAGCTATACTATTTTTTGAGATATTAGTAACTAACAATTTTATAGAATTTTTTTTTATTTTGAAAGATTTGCTTACACTGTTGTTTGTAAAGTTCTTTGTTTTTTCCTTTTATATTGTATTTTTAGAATAATACCATATCATCTACTTTGTTTTTTTGTAAAAAATTATCTTATTTCTAATTTTGGACTATTATGAATAAAACTACTTAGAACATTTTTATTATGTCTTTACAATTATAAAGAACAAACTTCTGATGGGTAGTTTCTAGAAATAGATACACATATAGAGACACTACTCAAACAATTTACATAAGATCATTATAAGATCAACATTATTCTTTAATATATAATACTATTTAGCTTTTATGTTTTTCTAATGTATAATTTGATAATTTGTAGCTTTCCATGAACTTATCTATTTTATGCAATTGCCATATTTTTGAATATATTGTTTATAATCAATAATTTATGTTTCCTCTGTTTTTATTGATATGCTTTATAATAAGCTTACTAATTTTATTAATATTAGTAAAGAAATAATGTTTATGAGGTTTTTATAGAAAATATATTCAATTTCTCATTATTTTATTTCTGCTCTTATTTTTGCCATTCCCTTCCTTCTTCTTTGGAGAATTAATTTTTATTTTTATTCTAGTTTTGAGATTGAAATATTGTCATTTTTAGTTCTTTTTATTTTGTATTGTATACTTTTATGAATCTAATTTATTTTTAAGCTCTGCATTAATCTTTCAGGATGGAAATTTTAGTATCATGTATTGTCATTATCACTCAGGTCAAATATATTCTAATATTCATTACTTCCTCTTTGACTCAAGGTTAGCTACAAGGTTCTTACATAATGTCAGAACAGTTGATGTTTTTTGGTTTCATTGTCTGAGTGAATTCTAGGCTCATTCCAATATGGAGAGAGAACAAATTCTGTATAGTTTTGATCCTTGAAATTGTTGAAATTTGATTCATGGCCCATTTTATAATCAATTTTGATGAATGTGTCATGGAACATTGAAAATTATGTGAATTCTGCAAGTGTTGGGTTCAGTACTCAGTACATTTCAATTAAATAAGTTTCCAAAATGCATTTTTCAAATCAGTATCTCTGTTCTTCATGAATATATATTCCCTCAGATATTGAAGAAGTTATCTTAAGACCTGCAATAATTTGTGTAAGTCTGTCTATTTTTATCTGTAAACCAGTTTTTTAAGGCATAAGAATATTTTGGATTGATATGTCTTCCTCTTATATGATTATTTTATCATTTCAAAATATCATTTTCATCTCTGATAATACATCTTTCTTTTAGGACTACCAGCTTTTTCTTGATAAAATTTGTGCCATATATCACTTCACATACTTTTCCTTTCTTTCTGTACCCTTATATTAAAAATGTCACTCTTATTATCATCATAGAATTTTCTTTTTTTCCCTTTTCTATTGCTAAGTTCATTAACTTTTGTTTTTAACATTGAGTATCTGTTACATTCCACTTAATGAAATTACTGATATATTTATGTCAAATCCAACTACTTTCTCTTTATTTTCTATTTGCTGCATTTACTCTTTAGTTCCTTTGCTTTCTAATTTTTGCCTTGGTTTTGACCAGTTGGTTGTTGTTATTGTTATTTGTGTCTTACATGACTATCATTCTGTTTTTGGATATTCATGTTATGCTTGATTACCCTCAAGTTTTTTGTTTTTTCAGTACAGGCTGATTGCCTCCGAAATTTTTAGGTTTTGTCTGTATTGGAAATCTCTCTATTCATCTTTATTTTAAAGGATAATTTGGCTAATTATATGATTGTATTTTTTTGCATTTTAAAAAAGTAATGCCATGGGCTTTTGGCTTCTAAAATTTCTGAACTTTTAATTTTCATAATTTCTCAGACAATGTATCTACAACTTTTGCTGCTGTCCTATTCTCCCTGTATCTGTATGAAATGTGAAGCACATTTCAGTTTAGGTTTATTCACCTGCTCCTTATTTATAACTTATTTTCTGCTCTATATATTTCAGTTCTTGTATGTCTTATATTTAAATGTTTTCTTACTCCTTCCATTTCATCAAATATTTTTATCCAATATTTGTGTCTCCTGTGTATTTCTGTTTTTGAATTTTTCCCTCTTAATTTTTTCTTCATTTGATCTGGTCTTTCTATAATGTCTGATATATTTTATTGAATTCAGATATTATTTATAAAAATTATAATGCTACAGTTAATAATATATTATTTCCAAGGAAATTAGACTAGAGTCAGTATACTGGATAATTATTGGTTAAATAAATAAATTTTCATGCTCTGTTATATGTAGCCCTTTTCAGGTTTGCCCTTACTTAGAGCTAGAGCTATGGTTCTTCTTGGCATGGTCCAGACTCACAAGGCACTTCTTTTCCTGTTACATCTCTTACCCTGGAAGTCATAGCCTCGTGTGTTCTCAAATAAAACCCTCCTGGTTAACCAAAGGCCTTCACCTTTACAGGTCTTGGACTCCACTTTCTAACACTAAGTATCTGAAACATTCTTTGCTCAGTTCTTCAGCTATCTAGCTATGGTTTTTCTCTAGTTTGAAGGAGCTATATCTTGAGCTTACATAACTTGTGAGTCTTTAAATATTTTGAAATAAAACTACATGTATGGAATCACATCTCTATTTTTTATTTCCTTCTAAAATTTTAGTTTCCTTGGCAACTCTGAACATCAACTTCTTTGCCCCAAGTCCTGAAAGATGAGATAGTCTCTGACTTCTGCTCTTGACAAATGCCTTGATAGAGAAAATGAAAGATACAGTATACATAGAGTAGGAGGCCAACTGCAGTTGCAGGGGAGTTTTCAGTGGTGAGATCCCCAGAGAGAAGAAAGCATGCAGAATTGCCATTAGGAGAACAACAACAACTTTATTCTACAGACTTGTTCCTTATATAGGGTTTTGTGCAAAACGATGCACATTCATGCCAGCATAGTTTATGTGCAGGGATGAGCAGGGTAATATCTTTACCACTGCCCTATACTTTCTCTGGGATCCACACCACCCCTATAGAGTGGTGGTGCACAACTTAATACAGAAAGCATTTCCTTGGGCCCAAAGACCACAACAGCAATATAGAATGCAACAGGTGACTTAGTCCTTCAGCCATATAGTTGAGGATTGCCAATATTCCTCTCCTGGAGGAGTCCAGTGAGTTGCACTAGGTTGTAGGTGGGTCCTCCTGTAAGACTTGAATCACCTATACCACAGGATAAACACAACCCAGCCCTGCACCTTATAACAGCTGTCAGGATGTATTGGAATCCTTGGTCTCTTGGCAGTGGTCCAGTATAGGAAACCTGCCATTTCTGTAAAGATTAATTACCCCAAGGAATTTGTCCCAGAGTTGTATAATCCCTATGTTACTGTGGATAGTGTTATGTACACCAAGGACACTGATATATAGTGTCTTTCACTTGAGCATGGGTAAGAGGCACCCATGGTCCAGATGCCTATTTGTCCTATGTACTTTTGTAACCATGATGCTAATTATAAGGACTCTAGGGGAAACCAGAGAGCCTGAACTTGCACTAAAGCATTGGTAGCATCATTACTGGGGGCCTGTAAATATCTGTGCCCTAAAACATGATGTATAGTAGCTCTTTCCCAAAGTATCATTTCCACGGGTCCTCCCATATATCCTTGCCCCACAATGGGTGGTGCCAATAAACCAGTCTTGTGGTGTCCACCTGGGCAGTCACAAGGTTAACCCTTGATAGACTATCCAGCTATGTGTTTGGACAGGCAATGGTTCAATGTCCTTCATGAGAGCTAGATAGACTGCCCAGATCTTAGCCCATTGGATAGATCAACTGGCACTGAACTCATACCAAAAAGTTTCTGTGGCAGGTTATAAATCCACAGCCACTCATTGTGGATGGCAGTCTGTGACAAAAGCCATCAGTGTGTCATGCTTTCATGGGTATTGGGGTTTTTCTTTCCTTATAGGTGTTGGGATGTCTCCTACTTCCATGGGCATTGGGGCTTTCCTTTCCTTATAGGGACTTCTAGAGTCTCCTACTTCCATGAGTTCTGAGTGAGCTGTTGCTCAGAAATATGCTGGCCCCAACAGAGTATGTAGCTATTCAGACAAAGGGCTATTAGTATATTGTTCTAAATATACACTCCACTTTGTCAGAATGGGTATTTGTGCTACCCCTGTCTGTGGAGCACAATTCCAAGACTGTATGCATTCTTTAATAGGGTAGTCTTTACCGTCACTTACCCAGTATCTGTAATAGGTTCACAAGCTAAGAGAGCAGCATATACAGCCACTGTTTTTTTAATGAGAGAGTAGCATGCCTCTGCCCCTTTCCATAGCTGTGACAAAACCCCAATCAGGGTATTCCTGGTGCCTTGTTCCTGTCATAATTTCCATCCAAACCTATGTCATACACTTGGACTGTTAGCAGGAAAGGGAGGACAGGATCTGCTACCCACAGAGTGTGCCTTGCCACTGTCCTCTTGGTGGCAGTTAGTGCAGTTTCCATTTCAGGGGTCCAATCCCAAGTTGTTCCCTTAAAGACAAGAAGGTTTAAGGGACACATAAACATAGCTAAGTAGTGTGCAAACATTTGTCCAAGCCTCAAAGATCCAGATACATCTGTAACTGTTTGTTTCCAGCAGAGGATAGGCTTGTATCTTGTCTATTACTGTTGTGGGTATCAAGTTTGTCTTACTTGACCAGACCACTTCCAAGAACGTGGCAGAATACCCAGGTCCCTGGACCTTGACTTTGTTGACAGCCTACCCCCATTCCTAAAGAGCAGTTTAGAGGCTATGTGCAGCTGCTTCTAACTATGTAAGAAAATCAAAGGTTATAATATTATCGATAAAATGAAACAACAATACAGCACCAGGCTTGTATCAGAAAGCTAAATCCTGTGCCACCAGACTATGACACAGATGTGACTATGCAGGTCTCCTTGGGGTAATAACAGAAAGGTATAATGCTGCCTTTCCCAAGTAAAATAAATTATTCTTTGCTTTTGTGGGTAATGTCAATAGAGAAGAAGTCATTCAATAAGTCTACAACATAATGGAACTGCCCCAGTTCATGTGACAAGTGATTCATCATTTCTAAAATGTTGGATACTGGTACATGCAAGAACACTGTCACTTTACTTAGCTCCTCATAGTTTATTGTCATGCACTCGGAACCATCAGGTTCTTGCATTGGCCATACAGAAGAGTTAAATGGACTATGAGACCACAGACCCCACTTTCCTTTCCTCCTCTAGTTCAGTATAATTTGTTCAATTTCTTTATGCCCCCTGATAACTTGTACTGTTGTACAATTACAGTCTTTGTAGCTTGGGAGAATTGTAAGGGAGCATGATGGGGTTGTCCTCTAGTGATGGTCTTAAACATATGCAACCAAAGCCAGAATTCTCCAATAATTGTCTGCATAGTCAATCGCTACAATACGTCCACCCCCAGGATGGGGAATATATTCATGCCATATTACTTAGGAGTCAGATGTCCAATTCCCCAAATTACCAGGGAATGTCAAATTGTAATGAGATGGAATCCATAACTCTCAATGACAGTCTTAGGTCTGGTAAATTTTTCTGGGTTGCCAAAAAGTAGAATGATGTCTACTCCCACATCAACTAGTGCCAGAACATGTTACAGATTATGGGGGACCAGTAAATAATTCCACATGCAGCCTCAGGTCATCCAGTTCACCTGCTAACCTGATACACCAGCTGAGTCTCCAGTCTGAGAGAAAGTCAGTCACTCATATCTCTCATACTATTCCTTCAGCATTTTGGAGAGGTAAAATGCTGTACTTTTGGTTGGGGCAAAGCTGCCGCCACAGCACCAAAGTCCTTCATTGAGCTGGCATTTTATTTCCTCCTTATAGGCAGGGATAGGGTATAGGAACTGTCACTGCTCAGCTCAATTGCATCCAGCAGATGCTTGGTGCACTCACCCTGAGGTGGCTGCAGGAGTAACTTCCCACTGAGCCTTCATCCTGCCTTCCTGTGGTACCCACTGGCAGCCCCCTGGTCTCCTTTAAAGCAGGGTGTTGCATTCCCTGTAAGCTGCCTGGCACAGAGGTGGGGCAGGGCCTCCCAGACCAGATTCTGTTCGGATGCATCACTTCCTCCCAGAATTGAGCCTGAGTAGTCATCTCCAGGGATGAGGGCCCCAGTGATTGTTGGCATGGGGTTGGGTGAGAGGCCAGCATGCTCTGCTCACACTGGCCACATCTTTCACCTTCTGTGCCCCACTCTGGCAGTACTGGGGCCTGGCTGTTGCAGGAGAACAACAACTTTATTCTACAGACCTGTTTCTTATATAGGGTTTGGGGCAAAATGGCACATGTTTATATCAGTGTGGATATGTGCAGGTGTGTGTTGCATTTTGCCCAGTCATGCTTATACAACTAAATGCATATCTACAGCTACGTGACTTGAGTGGTGTCATGTCCCTACCACTGTCCTGTACTTTCTCTGGGCCCCCCACATAGAAATTTTCTGTATATTTATTTTTAACCTAATGGAAATATAACTGATATTTGGCTATTGAGTTTTCATAAGGCTAAGAAGCCTTATTAACTTTTATTAGTGCCTTGTAATTATACAGCATAGTGAAATTCAAACTGATACAAACATTGACATGACATTTGTTTTCTTTTTGTATCCTACCTCACTTCCTCCTTTTACCTCCACACTGTACATGTTAGTGAGACTGGTTGCAATACCTCATATATAGCCATAGCATTATCCAAACTGTTCTCTTCTTCAATCCTTCTTTTTTGCCTTTCAACCTCCCTCCCCCCATTCTGTTCTCCTATTCTACTGGGCTCTTTCCTCATTTATCTGAAATATATTTCATAATTTCTTTCTAACTTCTTGTAAATTTTCCATAGACATCTTATACTTGTTAAATCTACTTTTAGCTTGCATTTGTAGCATGATAGAGCATAGAATTTTTAAAAATCTCTTTCCTGTTACATGTGAATTTTTTTAATTTGATCTGTTGTTAAGGATAATCCCATACTATATGTTTTTAATTTGGAACTATTCTGAGATCCGAATGTTAACCATACCTAATCACTATGATTTTTATTGGTAATATTTGTTTTTTTATGGCCCCATATCATTTCCCAGTGAACAACTAGGGTGCTATAGCCAGGAATATTCTTGAGATGATAGATGTTATCTGAGTTTAGATTTCTCTTGGAGTCAAAAACCTATGCAGATTCCCATTAGCTTTTTATAAGAGTTTGATTCCCAATCTGTTCATATTGTTAGAGATTTCTACTTTTTTATAACATTTTCTACACTCTTACTTAAAATTTTCTTTCTGATTTATATCATTAATCTTACTCTATAATTTTGGATTGGTCATTTTTGGTTAGAATTCTCTCAAATTCTATTTCATAAACTCCATTGTTATTTTATTAATAATACATAAAGTTATAATTATTATATAATTGAGTGCAATGCCTTATTATCATTAAGATATATTAATCCTTCCTTTACTTTTATCTTTTTACATTCTAGTATTGCAGTGTTAAAATTGTCACATTAACCTTAATTTTATTGGAATTGCTCATATAAGCTCATTTTCAACCTTTGTATTATTATATTTTAGGCATGTCCTCAGCAAGAAACAAACAGATCAATACTTTGAATTAGATTCTGTATCTATTGAAGAAAGAATTTAGTATATTTAAATTTATTTGGATCTCTGCCATGTTCAGAGTTAGTTTTACAGCCTTATTTTATAACTTCTGTTTTTCATTGGCTCTGTTACATTTCTTTGCCATGTTGAACTTATTATGTTAGAAATACACACAGACAAATAGTTGGGTATATATCCTCTATTATTATGTATTCCAAATATTTTATTGCTATTCTTCAGTAAATATTTTTAATATATGTACCTTATGGCTCATAAGCTATCCTTTGTGTACATTCCTGGTTTTCCTTATAGCTATACTGGAGTCATATGAGGCCAATAGCTGCTGGACAGTAAGAAATAATTAGTTTTATTTTAAGATAAAGCAGTTAGAAGACAGTGAACCTTATTTCTCCTGGGGCAATAACCTTGTAGGACATGTTCCACGTAGTGTAGATTCAAGATGGAGGAGAGCTGCCTGATTCCTATTGAACTTTGCATAAGTTAAACATACTTTATTATTAACCCACTGATATTTCTAGGTTTGTATCAACACCTAATCTAAGTGATTTTGACTAAAACAAATAACTATATTTTGCCAACAACTTGTAAATGTAATAATTTCCTCTGTCCTTTTCTTGTTCTCTGTTAAAAGAACCATTGGACTTTCCTTCAAAGTCTCTTTTATATACTTCTTGTTTTTATTATTGTTATCAACATTTTATTTCTAATGTATTTTGATTCCATTAAGCTAGTTAATTCATTCAATATTTAATGCCTAATAGTTATTTAAATTCTTCTAAATGCTTTATAATCTTCTTGCTCAACATTTCTTCTTTCATATAAGCCCTTCCTCCTGGGTTTCTTTTCCTCTTGCTAATAAAACATTTTTACAGTTCTTTTAGAAATAATTAAAAATTTTTTAAATTATTCTTATGAGTCTTAAAAAAACTTTTATGGAATTGAGTGAATTAATGCTTGCAATGTGTTTTTTGTTTGTTTGTTTTACTTTTACCAATTTTGAAATTAGATCTACTCTCTCAGTCATTTCTGAGTTCCACATAGTCCTTGAGTTGTAGAGGTTTCTGTATAGTATATATGTTTTGATTGTTTGTTTTCTTGGCCAAAGTTCAGTAGAATATATGAGATTCAGATTATTTTTTATTGCTTTTCATCTCAGCCTGCTTCATTACTTTGTTACTGCACATATTTGACCCAGTCCCCATTCATAATCTTGTCTATGGATTGTATTTCCAAGGATGCTTTTCTAATAAATCAACAAGCAAGTGTGCGTATTTTCACAGCTTTTTGTTATAGGCAAGGATTACAATCTCAGGTCCCTTCTGCTCCCTGTTATAATATAGCCCTTAAGGTATCTGACTTTCTTCTGATGACCACTTTAACTTCCTCTTTATCATTTATAACATCTGCAGATCTTCCTTGCAAAAACTTCTATTAAAACATTTAAAAAGCCGGGCGTGGTGGCACACGCTTGTAATCCCAGCATTCGGGAGGCTGAGACCGGAGGATCCAGGTTTGTGGCCATCCTTAGCTACCTAGTGAGGCACTCCGCAACTTAGTGAGACTCGGTTTCAAAATAAATAATAAAAAATAGGGCTGGGGGTATAGCTCGGAGGTAGAATGCCCCTGAGTTCAATCCCCAGTACTGCAAAAAAATAAAAATAAATAAATAAATAAATAAATAAATAAATACATTTAAAGTTCAATGTTCAGTTGTAGTTATCTTATTTATTTTCATGTAGCATTTTAATAGCTTTAAAATATGAAGGGAATTTGTCGGGCACCCGCCGTTCACCCCTAAACCGAGATCGCCCCTCAGCCCTGGGAAATGCCCACCAGCGGGTCCCCGGGGAAGGGAAGACTGTGCCCACATCCCACATGAGCCATGGTGGGGACAGAGTATCGAGAGCTCTTCTGATTATTGTTCCACAATGCTGGGTTTAAGTAAGGTTCAGGGGCAAACGTCATTAGCAATCACAAAATGTTTAAGCCTATCGGTGTAAAGGTCAATTAGTCCGTGCCAGTGAGGCCCAATCCTAGCTGTGATCACGCGGAGCAGCACCAACCAGGAGCCTGATCAAGCACTGTCCATGCACTTGGAAGCATATGCTTCCAATCAGCTCTTCTTCAAAACAGGTTAGGTCTCCTCCCTCCTCTCTTCCCCTCAGTGCCATCTTCACTGGCAGCATGCCTCGTGGTGGTGGGCGTGGCCATCCCCCTTTTGTCCCCACATCTCCCCCTTTTTGTTTTATAGAAGGGCTCTTATTCCATGGGGAATGTGCCTGTCTTAGGTTGTCTCCATCTTTAAGGAGATCTTACCCATCATTGACTACCATTCCAGTCAATAATGAGGAATAGATGCCCCCTTTTGGGAAGTATCCTGGCTAAGGATTACCTCTGGGGGAGAGGAGAGGAGCATCAATATGAGGAGGAGGAGAAACCGGGACTGGACAGCACTCAATTTGATCATTGTCTGTAGCATGAGCAGCAACCTAACTTTAAAGATGGAGGAAACAAGCATTTTAAAAGATTAAATCACCAACGTTCTAGCTGTGATAAAGCCATGTAAGCCCAGAAATCTCGGGGAGGTGGATCCCTGTCTTTTATAATTTGGGCTAACATGTTAAAATTGGAGGTAGTCTGTTGGTGACTTTCCCTAATGCAGGAGATGATTTTCCCTACAACACAAGGGCCCAAGGTCATGATCAGCAACAGGATTACCATGGGACCAGTGAGTGCAGTTATCATTGTGGTTACCCAGGGAGACCAATTAGACAAGGACTGGAACCAGTTGTCATTTTCCCGGCATTGCCTTTCTCTTTCCTTGAGGTTGTCTCTTACCAAGGCTAAGCTTTCCTTGATGATCCTCGATCTGTTGGCATAAAAACAACACATTTCCCCAAGGGCCACACATACCCCTCCTTGCTTCATGAACAGAATGAGCCCCCTCCTATTCTGGAAGACCATCTCAGCAAGGGAGTTGGCCTGTTCCTCCAAGCAGGAGACCAAATTCTACAAGAGCCCTAAATCAGCATCTATTTGTGCCCTCAGAGCCTTAATATCCTGTCCTCCCTTTATGAGGGCAGTGGTCCCTACCGCTGTGGATCCTGCTATCCCTGCACCTACCATCAGGGGGATCAAAACAAGGGCCGCCCTTTTTACCCTGACCTCGGTCTCTGCCTCAAAGTGTTGTCTGCCTTGTTCTCCCCCGTAGAGAAACACTTGTGGAACAATGTGGACTAGCACACAGAAAGAATTTGTGGAGTCCAATTGGTCTGAGGAGAGACACCTTGTGAGGCTGCCCATGCAGGCCAGCTAAGTTCCATTTGGGCTCAATAGATGGTCCTCTTGGAGATCCTTCTGCTAGATTTTGTGACGTTTGAGCAGACCATCTTGTAAGGGGACTTTGACAAATCATATAAGGATGACATGAGACAGGAACCATTTCCTTCCAGGTCTCCCAAAGTTAATCTAGGTAGAGTCCAACTGCAGTTAATGCTGGAGGACTCTATTGTTAGATTGGATGCTATCCCAATATAGTAGGGCGTTCTGGGGTCCAGACATAACCAGAAATCCTTTCCTAGATCAGGGTCAGTGTTATTTATAGCCTGGTGGAATTTACGTAACACTTTGAATATACGTAAACCCAGTTCGGAGGCCACATAGCCAGGTTTGGAGGGGCCTCCAAAGGGGTCAGTGGGCCCATCGGGGATTTGGTTTTGGGGGTATTCTCCTTTGGATGAGGCGTTTTACCAGGTATCTTGGGCACCAGTAGGCAGGAGCTAGGATCAATGGGCAAGGTCAATCAGGAGGGCGTCCTTTTTTGGATCGTAAACTTGTCACCCGGGTTGCTGCCCAAAACATATAGCCGGATGCCCCAGGTTCTCCCTGTCATCCAGTGGTGGTTCCCACCTCATTCCAAGACAAAATCTTAATTTCCATAGGGTTGCAATTCCCCACCTGACAGTCAGTGGAGGGATTGCCCCTTGTCACCCTAATGAAGGGATCTTTATGTTCCCAGGAAGCTTCCTTCTCACAGCCCCAACTTCGGCAGTGACAGTTTCCCTCTCCCTGACAGTAAGATTCCCCATTTGCTGGACAGATGTAGAACTGAATGTCCTGCATTCGTTTTTGGAGGGTTGAGCTCCCTCCAGTGTTTGACTTGTCTTACTCCACCTTGAACCCACTCTGTCCACCCTATAAGGGAGCATAGATCTACCTTAAAGGTGGGCTGACCTGTGGTGGTGAGGTTTTGTATTACCTTTCCGTCTCTGGTTTTCCTGAGTTCCCATGCCTATTGAGAGGGGGGTAAGTAGCCTTCTATAATACTAATGATTCCCAAAAGTATTACCAGTCTCCCCAGCCAGGCAGAGGGTTCAAAGGGTAGGCCTTTTCCCATCACTGGTTTTGTGTCTAAATCTTCCCTGGCCAGGTGGAGAGAACATAGCAGGGATCCTAGAATGGAAGAAGAGGTCATGCTCAGGTGTTTACTCCTGGCTTGGATTAAGAGTTAGCTTTATATTTCTCACAGGCAACCATGTGGGCTTAGGTTGGTTGTGGGGGAAAACACATCCATACCCTCTTCCAATGGTAAGAAGTGGGTTGGGGCCTTGCCACTGGCCTGTAAGTGGGTCTTTCCATCTAGCTTGTTGTGGCTTAGCCGGTGTTAACGGTTGCCAATGTTTTACTATTTGAAGCACATCCTCATTCTTATAAAAATTTAAGATATTTAAGGTTACTAGTGCCATATTGAGTTGTTCCTGGGGGGAGATTCCACATTTTTGTTTTATTAATTGACTTTTGATATTTTGATGTGCTGGTTCTATTATAGCTTGTCCAGTAGGGTTGTATGGGATGACCGTAATATGTTGAATATGCCAGAGATCCAAGAACTCTTGCATAGCTCTACTTACAAAGCAGGGTCCATTGTCTGTCTTAACCTGACAGGGGAATCCCAATACTGTGAAGCATTGGAGCCAATGTTTTTTTAAGTGTTTAGAGTTTTCCCCTGAGTGGACAGAAGCCCAAAGAGCATGTGAATAGGTGTCTATAGTAACAAAGATGTATTTAAGTCTTCCAAAAGGGGGTTAATGGGTCACATCAGTTTGTCAGATAACATTGGACTTTAATCCCCTAGGGTTGATGCCCTGGGGTTCAAGGGGGGGAGTCTGTAAAAAGGGTTGACATTTATCACAAGTTTTCTCTATGGCTTTGAGATGGCCAATAGGGACATTAGGGAATCTGGCCCTAAGCCCTCTCCAGTTAACATGGGTTAATTCATGAATATCAGAAGGAGATTTTTGTACCTCTCCCTCATAGGCCCTGGAGGAGGCTTCCCTGTCAGCAAGGTTATTGCCTTCGGATAAGAAACCAGGGAGTCTCAAATGGGCCCTCAAATGGTTAACAAATATGGGCTCTGATCTTGCCTCAATTAGGTCTCTCAGTTGCATCATGGCAGGGGTTAAAGGATTTTGGTCCCATTTTATAAAGGCTCCAAGGAGGTTTGGAAGCAGATTAGCCAAGTACAGGCTATCATTAAAAAGATTAAGGGGTTCAGGAGCATTTTTATTGCTAGAGAGGCAGCTATCAACTCCTTGAGTTGGGGAGAGCCGGAGCATACCTGGACATAAAAGAGGAGAGGGGCCATCTCCCTGGTATATTACACAGGCTGCTCCCATGTGCCCCCCATCAGTGAATGCGCGGGTAGCCTCTGGAAGAGGGCAGGGAGTGAAGACACTCCCAAAGTGCCACTCTAACCTAGAGAAAGCAGGAATCCATTTGGATGGGCCATGGTGGCAATCTAAGAGGCCCACTATCCCTCTAATGATAGAGGTATCTGAGAATTTTGAGTGCCCACCCACTGAAAATCCTTCAGCCTACATGGGATTATGATAGTGTCTAAATCACGTCCAAAATGACGGATAGATAGCTGTTGCCCTAAGCCGGGCGTGGTGGTGCATGCTTGTAATCCCAGCATTCGGGAGGCTGAGACCAGAGGATCCGGGTTCGCAGCCAGTCTCAGCTACCTAGTGAGGTACTCTGTAATTTAGTGAGACTTGGTTTCAAAATAAAGAATAAAAAATAGGGCTGGAGGTGTAGCTCAGAGGTAGAACACCCCCGAGTTCAATCTCCAGTACCGCAAAAAAAAAAAAAAAAAAAAAAAAAAAAAAAAAAAAAAAAAAAAAAAAAAAGATAGCTGTCACCCTTTGATGACAACATCAGCTATTTGGTCTGAGAGGGGGAGACAGCATGTGGTACTTCCAAGGGACACCTGGACCCATAATAGGGGCTCCCCCTCTTTAACGATAGCAGCTAGGGCCATCTGATTGGCCTCGAATATACTCAGAGTCACGGGGAGATTGGGGTCATATTGCCCCAGCCGATTAACCTCCTGCAAGATTTCCTGGTTCTCAGGGCAAAAACGGGATGACTGAATGGGGTTGGGCTCCTTTAAGTAGTTCAAAGAGGGGAGCAAGAATCCCAGTAGACACTGGGATCCAGGGCCGGAGCCAATTTATTTCTCCCAGAAGCCTTTGAAGCTGAACTAACGAGTATCTGGACCGAATCACCAGTTGGGGGACCTTACTAATAACAGCGGGAGGATCTAGGTGAGAACCCAGGATGGTGAAAGGCAGGACAGTCTGGGTCTTATCAGGAGATATGTGAAGCCCCGCCTCCACCAAGGCATTGATAACCTGATCACTATAACTACACAACTCACGAGGCGTTTTGGCCCCCAGAATCAAATAATCCATGTACACATAGCACAGGGTATTAGTCTTTGCCTTCCAAGGGGAAAGCACTTGTTGGATAAATCTGACAGAAGAATGGACTATTGGCCATTCCATGAGGGAGAACCACCCACTCAAACCTGGAATCCGGTCCCTCATAACTGATGGAAGGAATCAAAAAGGTGAAGCATTCACAATCCTCCTTGCAGAGGGGAATGGAGAAAAAACAATCTTTAAGATCCATTACCATTAAGCTAAAACTTGAAGGGATGGCTGGGACCCAGGGCAACCCTCTAAGAGGAGTCCCCTGCACCTTCATGGTTTTATTTATTTCTCTAATATCCTGTATCATCCGCCACTTCCCAGAAGGCTTCCGAACAAGAAAGACAGGGGTATTCCAAGGACTGACTGAAGGCCTAATATGTCCCAGCTTTAACTGTTCTTTTACAAGACTGTGTAGGGCAGTTAACTTATCTAGAGGGAGGGGCCGCTGTTCCACTCAGATGGAGTCATCTGAGAGCCAGGTAATAGGAAAGGCTGATGGAACAGTGGCCTTTTAGGCTTGGGGGGTGAGGCCGGAATCTTGCAGGGCTGTCTCCTTGTCTAATTCTGTCAAAATCAGTATCCCTTCTATAATTTTGCATTGGGGAGTTTGGGACCTTAGAACACTCAAACTGTTGTTGGTATTCCTCCTCATCCATGATATAGTCATAAAAGCCCTTGTAGTTCGTAGTAATAAAAGAATCTGCGTCCCCCAAGATGTCTTGTCCTAGCAGATTGGCATTAAGCCCCGGGGCCACCAAGGGTTGTACTTCCCCAATTCCCCCTGACGGATCTCTCCAGGGGAGCCAGTCTTTAGTCCTTTTGGCAGTAATCATTCCCCCCACTCCCAATATGGGGGGGCCAGGCACAAGGGTCCAAGACGAGGGGATGTCTTCTTCCCTGAGGATGGTGCGATCAGCCTCTGTATCAATTAGGCATCTGAATCTTTTTTCTCCTATAATCATGTCATTTTGGGGGCAGAGCCCAGAGACAATGGGCACATACAGTTAGCCTCGAAGGGGCCTCCTTTAGGCGGGCGCCCCAGGGGAACATTCCCCCATCCCTGTGGAGAAGGGTTACCACCACCTCCTTTGGGTGACCGTGCTGGAGGTTGCCCAGTCCCTAGTTTAAAGGTTTTCCATCCTTATTAAAGCGGGAACAGCATTCTGCCTTCCAGTGGAATCCCTTTCCACACACAGGCTAGGGGGTACCCTGTGCCCTTTCCCCGGGGTCCCTTGTTTAGGGCATTCTCTCTTAAAGTGTCCAGGCTGCCCGCACCTGAAACAGTTTCCCCTTTAGGGACCCGCTCAGAAGGGAGGCTCCCTGGCCTGAAGCATTAATTGGGATAACTGTTGGGTTTGAGCAGCCAAGACAGCGGACAGGGCTGACACCCGGTGACTTTGGGTACCTACGTCTCGACAGGCTATTATCCATCTTTCCTTTGACTGATTTTTTAACCCAGAACATGTTAGCCTATGGTTTGAATTCATGCCTTCCCAAACCAGCATTTTGACAAACTCATCCCGTAAGGGGCCAGGGGTGAATTTTCTTTGAAGACTCTTTTCCACTCTGTCAATAAAGGATGATAAGTCCTCCCCGGGTCTTTGAGTGATACCAGAAATTGGAGACTTGGTAGGCCCCTCCTCCAACATTTGCCAGGACACCAAAGCAATACCCCTAACCTGGTCTTGGTAAGGGGCCAGCAGGGCTGCCTGTTGGGCCCCAGTGGTGAATTGATCCCCAGTCCCTGAAAGCTGACTGTAAGTAAATGCGATGGGGGGGGGGGTATGAGCCTCTGCATTTCTTTCTGCTTGACAATGGCACTCCTCCTTAAAGAAGGCATACCATTTTATGTAGGTCCCACTTGGATGGACCATCTTACACAGATTTTTCCAGTCTTGGGTGGTACAGGGTTGGTGAGCCAGCCCTTGTAAAATAGTCTCAGCCCAGGTGGAATTGAGCCCATCCTCATTAACTGCCTTTTTAAACTCCTTTAAATCCTGAGGCTCCCAAGGGTACCAAGGGTCCAGTCCAGTTGGGATGGGGTTTAGATTGACTGCAAAAGCCTGCAGCAGGGATTCCCCTCAGCCATGGGGGGGGGCATCCTGGCAGGGCAGGCCTCCCTGAAGGGGGCTTGATGCTGCCCAAACAAAAGGGGGATGAGGGACCCCAGAGTGTGGAGAAACAGTTCCCAGCCTTGAATGCAGGCTGTGGAGAAACAGTTTCCAGCCTTGCATGCAGGCTCTATCTGAGACATAAATGAGGTTAGATACTATGTTTGCTGATATACTTGGAAAACCAAGTGTAAGAAAAAGCAGACTTTTTCTACAGCCACATAGTGTTCCGCCGGAATTTATTCTTATGATAAGGAAGCAAGCTTCTTGGCGTGGTGACTGGTAAACTGTGTTCCAGATTTCTAATATGCTTGGATATATTATGAAGAATGGACAAAGAAATGTAGGACAAGGAGACTTAGGACAGGAAGATGGTTAGATTATAGACTGTATCTTTTTCATCTCGGTTTCTGTACAAAGCATCTTATGACTTTACGAAAGCAAGCCTGTCTACCATTTTTCTGCCTATAAGTATCATGCTGAAGCCTTCAATAAACGTGCAGTTGCTAAACCTGTCATGCTCTGCATCCCCTGCGTCCCGCGGACCTTTGCCCAGGGAACCCAACGCACTAGATGTTGACATTTGGCGCCCGAACAGGAACCCTGCATAAGTTTGTTAGGAAGGGTGAGTGTAAATATATTGCGGGGTGATGGGACAATCTATATCTTCTTCTTGTTTTTCTTTGCTACGACATCTTCTTATAGCCCATGGGACTCCTGCTTCTTTTTCTGAGTTGGATATGTGTTTAACTAGCTATGAAGTATAATCTTTGGTTTCCTGACAAAGGTTCTTTAGACATACAAAATTGGATTAAAATAAAAGAAACAGTGGAAAAGGTTGTATGTCAAGGAGAAAAAATACCTATGCACATTTGGTCAATTTGGTATTCAATTTTTACAGTCCTAAAAGCTACGTATGAAAAACGGAGGACAAAAATTCTGCAAACAGATCACATAACTTAAGATCAGGTTGTATTGTTGGCTAGTATGAAAGATAAATTTAATTAGTTACAGTTGCAAGTACAGTCATTTGATAATACTCTTTAAAGGTTATAAATAAAATTAACAACAAAAATGAAAGTAAAACTTTTTGCTTTTCTTTTTTTATTTCAGAAGGAAACTCAAGCTAAAGCTAATCTTTTTGGCTCAGGATTAAAACATTGTATGTTATTTTTAAAAGAAAAAAGTGGCAAATGTAGTTTAATGAATTATGTACAAACAAAGGTCACAACAAAAGCACAGAGTACTAACCAAATTATTTTTCATATTTCTTACTCTATTTTAACAGAAATAGGGGTATATGATGTTACCCGGGCTCAGGAGGTTTGTGAGCCTGACGGGGAGTCCATCTGACAGGAGATGGATCTTAAATAAAAGTAATGTAAATGGTTAATAAACGTCATGTGAAAATTTTAGCTATGTGTGAAGATATTTACTCAAGATTCAAATAGCTGTACGGTTCAGTAGGGACAGATGTTGATCTGATCCTGGGTTGTTTTTCATTATGTTTCATTTGCTGGTTTAAAAAATCCTAGTTTTGTATTATAAATAAAAAACATGAAAGGCCTTGGGGTGTGCAGGTAGGATCATGGGTAATTTAATGTCTCTAAAAACTTATCCCTAGAGTACATACTAAGTAAGTAAAAGACAAAAGTTTAAAAATTAAAGACAAACTGGTTTTTGTTACCCTTCCTGGTTCTAAGGTAAATTAAAAGATGGAGGCTTATGCTATAAATAATAAAGATGGCAATGTTTAACACAGAATCTTCCACATGATGACAATGGCCACCAGAACAATTTTGTTTCTGTGTCGTACATGGCTGACAGTTCCTACTTAACACATTGCTTAAAAAAGAGTTACCTATGGAGATTCAATGCCTGGCAACTTAAAGCTATAAATACATGTTTGTATCCATACAGACATATCCATGTGGTACCAAAATTAATTTAAGAGCGCTCATTAAATTTAAAATGGATCCAAATACTTTTTAGTTCACGTGAATTAAGTCTTTAACAAATAAGTTTTCTTTAAAGTTTTTAAGTAAGAGATATTATTAAAATTTAACAGATTTTTTTTCAGGTTAAGCAGTTAAGAGTTCATGTCTGTTCTTATTTAATATTAAAGATTACAATGCTTATTGTTTATTTTAAGGTACTTTGTTGAAATAATAGGTTGAAGTGCTGACTGACTATTTAGATGGGTGAACTAAGTGAAAATTAATAAACAAATAGCTGATTTTTGCAGATAAGTTAAGTGCTAAACAACAATTACAATGCATGAAATATTCTTGGAATAACTTCAATGGAATAAAATATATTTGTTTTATAACTGTGTTTTTATATGTGAAAAACAATTTGGTGTTACAGTTTTTTGGATGTTGGTTAAATGTAAGTCATTAAAGGTCAAAGTCTGATATATACTATTTTGCATATGTAAAGCAAATCTTAAGTTACATGTTAACAAACAAAGATTAAGAACATCAAATGTTTTTATCTTAATGCTAAATGACAGGCTAAAATTTAACCTGTTTGAATTCCAACAGGTATATTTGGTCCTTTGCCACCAAAAACTTTTGGTCTTCTAGTAGGAAGATCTAGTTTAACTTCTAAGAGAGTACAAGTACATTTAGGAATAATTGATAGTGATTACATGGGAGAAATACAAACTATGATGTCAAGTATTGTGGATTATCAGATTAAAAAAGGAGAACTTATTGCTCAAATTTTGCTTTTACCTTATATCCCTATAGGACAGTCTCCCAATATTAGAAAAGGTGGTTTTGGTAGTACTAATATTAATAAAGTTTTTTGGACGATTAATGTTTCAAAAATGCAGCCAAATATAAAAGTTAAGATGAATGGAAAAGCTATTACAGGATTGATTGATACTGGTTCTGATATTACTATCATAATGAAAAAAGATTGGCCTTTTACGTGGAATACAGTTACCATACCTTGTAATAATAGAGGTGTTAGTTCAGTCTCAGTTAATACTGTAGAACAGAGTTTACAATATATAACTTTTCAATCAGAAGATAAACAAATAGCAGTTATTAAGCCATATATTTTGGATGTGCCTATTAATATTTTAGGAAGAGATTTATTAGGACAATGGGGAGCTCATATTCAATTTTAAACTTGTAGATGGAGCCTTTAAAAATTTTATGGAAATCTGAAGATCCTTTATGGATTGAACAATGGCCCTTATCATCTACAAAATTCGCTGCAGCATATCAATTGATAGAAGAACAATTATTAAAGAAACATATTAAACTCTCCACTTCTCCATGGAATTCTCCTATTTTTGTTATAAAGAAGAAATCAAACAAATGGCATTTACTTACAGACTTGAGGGAAATAAATGCTACTATGTTTCCTATGGAAGCTCTTTAACCTGGTCTTCCTGCTCCTTCTATGTTGCCAAAAAACTGGCCTGTAATTGTAATTGATTTTCAGGATTGTTTTTTCACCATTCCTGTTCATTCAGATGATGCTAAAAGATTTGCTTTTTCTTTGCCTCAAATTAATAATAGAGGGCCTCACTATCATTATTAATGGCGAGTATTACCTCAGGGAATGATGAACTCACCTACATTTGTGTATTTTATTTGCTGGACCTGATTATCAAGAATTAGAACAATTATTATTACATATTTTACCTCAATATTTTAAACCATTTGGATTAATTATAGCCCCTAAAAAGATACAAAAAGACAAAATAATAAACTATTTAAGATATACAATAAATAGACAAATGGTTATACCTCAAAAAATGTCTTTGCATACAAATAACTTAAAAACTCTTAATGATTTTCAAAAATTATTAGGAAATATTAATTGGTTAAGACCTTCTTTAGGAATTCCTAATTATCAACTACATAATCTTTTCTCATTATTACAAGGAGATCCTAATTTAAATAGTCCTCGTATATTGACTCCTGAAGCAAAACTAGAGCTACAAATAGTTAAAACAAAAATTAAAAATACATTTTTACAAAGAGTTGATATTAATAAACCAATTAAATTATATATATTAAATACTTATCAATATCCTACTGCTATCTTAGGTCAAAATTGTCTCCCTCTTGAATGGCTTTATACTAAATGTTCATTTTCCAAATCTATTACTACCTATGAAGAAATTATTGCCTATCTTATTCAGTCAGGAAGACAGCATTGTATTACTTTATATGGCACAGATTGTCACTCTATTGTTTTTCCCTTGTCTTAAGACAAAATAGAATACATGTACCTAATGTCAGAAAGTCTACAAATAGCTTTAGTTAACTTTGCAGGACAATTTAAATATCATTTTCCTCATAAGTAAACTATGAGATTTATTTAAAAGCTAAGAATTTATTATTAGTGACATTATAGTTGCAAAACCTATTTTAAATGCTGTGACTGTTTTTACTGATGGATCAAAACATAACAGTGCTTATTGGACAAAAAGTAAATACTGGGTTGAATTTACTACTTATAATTCTGTACAACAGAATGAATTATTTGCTATTCTCAAGGTCTTACAGGATTTTCCAAGATGTAAATATCATAGCTGATTCTGCATATTCTATAGGTGTAATATCTCAAATTTAAACAAATTGTTACTCAATGTCCTGTTTGTGAGCCTTCATATTTAGGTTCAGGATCAGCTAAAATAATGCTGAAATAAGAAACAGATGTTACTCACCTTACTAAATTTGGTAAATTCTCATTTATTCATCTAACTATAGATACTTTTTCTTCATTTTTATGGGCTACTGCTCTGTCTGGTGAGACCACTAAGCATGTTATTCAACATCTTCTTGAAGTTTTTGCTGTTATGGGATGTCCAGCTGCTATCAAAACTGATAATGGACTGGCTTATACTTCACAAAAAATTTAAAAGATTTTGTCAAAATTTTGATATTAAGCATTATATTTGTATTAAATATAATCCTCAAGGTTAGGCTATGGTTGAACGAGTACATCATACTCTAAAGTTACAAATTAAAAAATTAAAAAGGAGAAATAAAGAGGATTTTGGAATGTCTGTATTGAATTCACTACAATCAAATCCAAAGAGCATTTTACATCAAGCATTATTCATACTGAATTTTCTTAATTTACCACAAGGAGATATTTTATCTAGAGCCGATTATGGAAGTGCCAGTTTAGGTAATGATTGCAAAAGATGCTGAATGGATGACTGATACTCTTTTAGTTAGAGGGAGAGGATATGGATTTGTGTCATTACAGGATGGACGCACTTTGTGGCTCCCAGGAAGATGGATCCAGCCCCGGCACGAAAATCAAACTTGGAGACAAGAGAAGATATGATAGACCTCCGGGAAAAAAGAAATTCCAGTCATGGCAATGGCACAACTGTCCTTGAAAAAGAGGCCTAGACGTCATCATGCTGCTCCTTTAGCTACCTGGGGTCAAGTAAAATCTTTGGCAGCACAAGGTCAAAGTATTGTGCAAGGTTCTGGAAAGCCTTTTACAGCTGAAAACTTGTTTATGGCTATGTGTGCCTTACTAACAGTACAATCTGCTCAGAGTACTGACGTAAGTTACTGGGCATTCATCCCTAATCCTCCATTGTTGGAACCTGTAGTTTGGGGAGATCCTGATGTTCTTATTTATACTACTCCAAAGGTTTTAACTCCGCCTTATCATGATTTGACTTATCAAAATTTTATGGATGGCACCATTTATAATTTTTCATATCGTGACCAATATAGTTTTCCAATTTGTATTGGGAAAGATCCTTGTTTAAATCTGGGATATCAACATTGGCTTTTGCCAGGAGTAACTACTTCCACCTCTCGTACTCATTTGCAGAGATTGTCTGCATGGTCCATTAGTCAAACTTGGGAAAATTTGGAAAAATAATTAAAGATAAATGGGTAAATTGGGGACCTTATGGTTTGTTTATTAATACTTGTTCAGAATAGAATATTACTCGATGTGATCTGCTTAATACCACCAGGATGAACACAGCAGGAAATGATACTGTTTCAGGACCTGTCCTTATGGCATGGGGAGATGGAGGATGGAGTAATGATCATATCACCTTATTAGAAAAGCCAACTGCTATCCAGACTCATTTGTGGAAAGCTGCTGCTGCACTTAAACCTGTGAAGCTGTTTAATGGGACTTTTTCTCGCACTGCCAGTTCTGCCTCTACTTATAATTTACTTTGTTTAAATCCACAAATGTTACTGCTTGTGTAGCTTTGCCTTTCATGTTTTTGGTTGGCAATATTAGTTTTGAGAATGGAATTCATTGTTTTAATTGTCAGCTTTTTAGTTGCATTAACAGTACTGTTTCTGGTTCTCATATTATGCTGTTACAGCAAAGAACTCATGTATGGCTTCCTGTTCAGTTAGGAAGACCTTGGGTTCAAGATCCCTTAGATCCTGTTGTTGTTGAATTTTTAAAGAAATTGTTAAAACGATCTAAAAGAATGATTGGAGTTATTGTTGCTGTCATTTTAAGTCTTATTGCTGTTGCAACCACTGTTTCTGTAGCAGGAATTGCTTTGCAAACCTCTGTACAAACAAAACATTTTGTGGAAGTTTGGCATAAAGATTCTCATGAATTGTGGACCCAGCAAGCACAAATAGATGCTCGCTTGCAAACTGAAATTGATGTGTTAAGACAAAACTGTAGCCTGGTTAGGGAAGAAATATTTAATGTTACAAGAACAAGTTACTCTTAGATGTGATTGGAATTCAACAACATTTTGTATTACTGATTATGCTTTTAATGAAACTAGCATGAATGGTCTGTTATTCAATCATATTTGTTAGGAAATAGGACAGCAAAAGCTCAAATAGAAAAACTACGCATGTATATTTCTCAAACATTTAGCAAAACTTTTCAAAAGTCTGATGCTTCTGCTATTGCTCAACTTTTTGTGGATAAGTTAAGTGGACTAGATCCAAAAGGCTTATTTCAGAGTTCTATGCATACTTTAAGAGGAATGATTATTGTAATTTGTCTTATTTTGCTTATATTGCTACTGTTATATAAGTGTGTTATAAATCCTAATCAACGCAGGTTAACTACATTATGGATGGAAAGACATTTGAAAAATTTTGAAAATAAAAAATAAAAAAGGAGGAATTTGTGGAGAAACAGTTCCCAGCCTTGAATGCAGGCTGTGGAGAAACAGTTTCCAGCTTTGAATGCAGGCTCTATCTGAGACATAAATGAGGTTAGATACTATGTTTGCTGATATACTTGGAAAACCAAGTGTGAGAAAAAGCAGACTTTTTCTACAGCCACATAGTGTTCCGCCAGAATTTATTCTTATGATAAGGAAGCAAGCTTCTTGGCGTGGTGACTGGTAAACTGTGTTCCAGATTTCTAATATGCTTGGATACATTATGAAGAATGGACAAAGAAATGTAGGACAAGGAGACTTAGGACAGGAAGATGGTTAGATTATAGACTGTATCTTTTTCATCTCGGTTTCTGTACAAAGCATCTTATGACTTTACGAAAGAAAGCCTGTCTATCATTTTTCTGCCTATAAGTATCATGCTGAAGCCTTCAATAAACGTGCAGTTGCTAAACCTGTCGTGCTCTGCATCACCCGTGTCCCGCGGACCCTTACCCAGGGAACCCTACGCACTAGACGTTGACACAAGAGAGCACTTTGGAGCCAGTGTTGGACAGGCCCTTAGACCTTAGGGTCCCCACCTTCTCTGGGGGGTGGCTGAGGCCCCTCCTTGCTGAGGCCTGGCAGAGGTCATCCAGGCCAGGGGAGTATATAGGTCCCCAGGGGGCTCCCTACCCCTCTCAGTGTCAACCCTTTTTCCACCCTCTGGGTCAAGGGAATCCCTGCCCTTCAAGACCATGCCGGTGAGGCCCAATCCTTGCTGTGATCACGTGGAGCAGCACCAACCAGGAGCCTGATCACGCACTGTCCATGCACTCAGAAGTGTATGCGTCCAATCAGCTCTTTTTCAAAACAGGTTAGGTCTCCGCCCTCCTCTCTTCCCCTCAGCGCCATCTTCGCTGGCAGCATGCCTCGTAGTGGTGGGCATGGCCATCCCACTTTTGTCCCCACAGGAATTTTTTATAAGAAATTTAATATTACCATAGTTAATGTCATTTTTATAATTAAAAAGGAATAAGTTGAAAAAGATTTCTTAAAATTTACCTCCAGAGGACTTCCGGGAAGATGGCGATGGCAAAGATGTGTAATTACAATGCACCAAATAAGGGAAAGATGAAAAAAAAATGATTTGTTAAAGTTACACCTGGAGATTTTGGATCTACGTAATGCAGAGCCCACTTCTATTAACTTGGCAGAAACAGCTAAGACATTTGTAGATCGGTTCCAAGCCTTGGTCACTACCTGGCCCTCCTTTACCTCTTTGCTAGGAGGTGTTATCGTAGCAACAGCAATAGTCATTCTAGGTTTATGCAATCTACCACTTGTTGTACGCCTTGTGATCAATGCCTATGTTAGTATATGAGCAGATTTACATGGAATAAAACTGCAAGCACTGCCTTGCACAGGGCCTGATAGTCAATGATGGGTTCAATTTTCTCAGGGCAAATCAACCTAAGACAGGGCTCATTGAATGACTCATCGAGACCTCATGACGGGTAAGATTAAGCACCTGGTAGGAAACGACCTAAGACAGGCACAGTCCTTCGTGCATTTTAAAATTATAATGGGGGAGTTGTGGGAGCCCAGCTGGGCCCTCTCCCCCCTGGCAGTTGCTATCTGCATATATGAGCAATTACACTGTCTTTTCTGCTATGGCTACATTGGCGTCTCGAAGTCTGGAGATTGCCCTAGGATGCGTAGATGAAAGACCCTCCTACTTCTTGGAAAGTAAAGATATGACCCTAAAGGAGTATGGTTTTATGACTCTAGAAAGTTTGCTTTACCAGGCTATGTTAAGAATGTGGGCTATACGTGTAAAACGAAGAAGTGGTCTTATTTGTGTTCTGACAATGATTGATATGTCATAAATGTCCATGTAACCCCGTTGTACTCAAGAAATGTATAAAAAAATCCATGCTAAAATAAATAAATAAATAAAATTTAAAAAAATTTACCTCCAAAATTAGTCTTAATTTACTTCCAGAATTTATAGCTTATAATTACACTGTTTCTTCTATCTTAGGTCTTTCTTGTGTCCTGAAATAGAGAACATTTAAATTATTTTTAATAATAATTCAATGAAAGCTTACTCCCCCTTGCTATATAGACTTTCTGTGTAGAGGCAGCTAAATCAATAGTACACATTTCAAAATAAAATTCCATTCATGGATGAGGTGCCAAGTGTGGGTATAAATTCAAGAACTGCTATTGAAGGACCTAATAAGACTGAGGTCTTACAAAAAAGATGTGGCTTTACTGCTTTTTCTGGGTCCATTTAGTCTCTTACATCTTTTCATTTGTTCCAGGTTCTTGGAGAGGCTGCAGAAAAATTATCAATGATGCAAACAAGATGCTTCAAGAGAATCCATTTCTCTTGTGCTAAGATTAAAACTCGTTGTTGCCTGTTTAGTACTTTGTTGCTTTTATTTTTATGATTTACTATCTAACCCTGGAACTTAAAAAGAGCAGTCTCTGAAATCTTTCTAGGAATATTAAGTCCAGCTACTACATGAATTGGAGAAAAAGTTCAGTGGGAAGCATGTGGTTTTTAGTGCTCAGAGGAGAATTCTGCCTAAGTCAATTTGAAAAAACCTTATAAAAATAAACAAAACCTTCCCAGGAGCCACACTCTGACAGCTTGCATGATGCCATACTCAAGGTCTTGATCCTCCCGAATGAAATTGTGGGTAGGAGGATTTGAATGAAGCTAGATGGCACCTGAATCATAAAAGTCTATTTGGATATAGCACAGTAGAACAATATGCAACACAAGGTTGAAACATTTTCTGGTATCTATAAGAAGCTCATAGGCAAGGGTTTTAGTTTTGAATTTCCAGAGTTTCCACTGTAAACAAAAATGATGAAGTAAAGTATTATTTAGAGTTAAAAAAAAAAAAGCTACTTCTGAGACATCAGGCTGTTCTTCTTTTCTTTCTTCTACTTAACTGAGCAATTATAAGATGCTATCTACCTACATTTTCCTTCCAACCTGAGTAAAATAAGTATATAAAAGGCAACTTGTCACACACACTGTTAATGATTTCAAATAAAATGTGATCATAGTTCACATGCCTCACTAGTTCAAAAGCTTTGATAAAGAGTAATCCCATTACTCAATTCCATACTTACTAATAATCTATTCTATAGTCTTTCTTCCATTTATCAAGTTCAGTGATGATTAATAACAGATCCAGAATGAGAACTCCTAGGTCATAACATGAGAAAACTTTGCCTTAAAGTTTGCCCATCATTTTCTTTCTACTTTAGATGTCCTTAAATTCTTTTCTACATACTGCTGCTTGCATTACTATTTTCCCTTACTTTCCAGACAGAAATACATCCTCTAGAAAATAACCTCATGGAAAAGTGTACCAAAATCACTATCAGAATTCCACATTACTTTGAAAGTTCAATAACTTTGTTATGCCTTCTGCTGGAGGCAGTCTGAAATAGGTTGACAAAAATTTTCAGTTTGCAATGAACAATGTGTCATAGTGAGAACTGAAAAGCCATTTTGTTTTAGGCAAAAGCAAGTTAGCTCTGTAATGTTGAAAGACTCACTTACCAGACTCTCAGTTTCTAGCAAACAGCATGCTGCAGGTCTACATAAAACACTTAGAATTCAATGTTTCCTCTTTAAACATATGTGCTGCCATTAAAGCCTACTGCTTTTCTCTACTGGGGAATATTGGTGGAGTGAAAGTAAGTTTCCACAGGCATGAGAAAAGTAATAGTTAACAAAAAGAAAAGTTTCATATGCAGGAAATTCTAAAATACAATACATGTATGAAGGCAAAAACAGTTATGAGTATTTATGTGGCATTTATCTACCTACTCCAATGTACATGTCTGGTTTAATTATAATGATCTAAGATGTATGGATCTCAACAGGGTCACAAAACAATAACCATGGTTATCAGGAGGGGTATGGCTTAAGTACAGAATGATATTTTGGTTAAATGTCCTATCCAAACTCCACTCAGGCAAATTGTTTTTCCTAGAAATGTTTTCAGCTTCTCCTAACAGAGTTCACTTATTACCTTCACTTATTACCATGATAATTTCCACCAATGCTTATTAGAGCTTGCATGTCATATTTATAACTTTTAAGGTTATTTTTATATAGAATTTTTAGTCAATAACCCTGCCTCAGCCAGGCATGGTGGCACATGCTAGTATTCTCAGTACTTGGGAGGCTGAGACAGGAGGATCACAGATTTCAGGCCAGCCTCAGCAACTTAGCAAGGCCCTCTGTAAAGTAGGGCTGGAGTTGTAGCACCACAAACACACAGACACACACACACACATTCACACACACACACACACACACACACACACACACACACACACACACA
>PVLC010016419.1:0-34167 GCA_004027655.1 Graphiurus murinus | reverse complement strand
CAGTAAGTCTCTTCTCTGTGATTTCTGGACATCTATCCTAGGAAGTCAAGTTAAGACAGATGAGAATTTGAGAGGCTGTGCGCTCCACCACGTGGGGAAAGCTGTACTACAGGAGAGTGAATGAAGCACATATAGAGAGAAAACCAGGAATGCGGCACAGAGAGGAAGATGTTTAATTTCCAGCTGCACCAAGAAAATTTTTATCAACACTAACAGAACAGAAAAATCTCCATTACATATCCTTTTTTGGTGAAATAGTATGAGTTGTGTTACCGTTACTTATAGTCAAGAAAGCCCTAGTTAAAATGCCAATGGAACATAAAATATACTAATTTAATTTTTACTTATAATACTAAGAATGTAATTGTTAATATAATAAGTGTATATTGTAATTAGCTGTACTTCTTTCCCCCATCCCCAGTTTTTATTTTCTATATGTGATCTCAGATGATTATTCAGGTCTTTTTGAATTCATGTCTCTCTATTCTACTAGGGTTCCTGGATCTTTTAATGAATCATGCACTGTATAAATAATAAGTGATATGTTACTTAAACTTATATGTTCATTTATTTTTATACTTTTATTGGTGCATTATAGGCTTACCCCATAATGTAACTCACAGTGATAGTGACATATATACATACGCAGTTATAAATGGACTGACTAACCAAAACCTGCATATTCAAGGAGATGTCCAAAATCATCAAGAAATGAAGTGATAAATCAGCTGACATCTTTCAGATTGAACTCCACTTGAGGCTTCAAAAAATGTTTGAAATATTTTTTTCTTCCCTTTTCCGTACTCATTTACTCTGCTATTCTAAGAAGTTTCTAGAGAATGACTAAACAAAAAAGTTGCTGAAATTATATTTGAAATAATAAAGACATTTTTTATTTATATTTATCTTCAGTGAACTAGAAAAAGAACAAACTGCAACCAAATTTAGTAGAATAAAAGAAATTAAAAAAAAGAGCAGAAAGAACTAAAAGACATCATGCTAAGTGAGATGTCAGTCACAAAAAGTGAAGTCGGATATTCTCCCTTATATGTGGAATCTAGGAAGAAAATTGGACATAGGAGGGACCCCAGACAAAGGAAAAGAAAGCTTAGATGAATGAAGAAGGTGACCTAACTGGGGGAGATGAGGAGTTGGAAGAGGGAAAACACCTCAGTGGACCATGATGTGCATACACAAACTTATCAATCACTGTGCTGAGCACAGGAAAGAGGGAAGGGGGAAGAAATAGGACAGGACCTGGGGGCTCAAAGAGTGCTGCATGCATGTATGCCTCTATCACCTTGAACTTCTTCAAGATACATGATTACAATGCATCAATAAAACAAAAAAAGAGGAAAAAAATAGAAAAAGAATAGAAAAGATCAATGAAACCAAAACCAATAATTAGTCTGTTGAAAAGAAAAGCAAATTTGACAAGCTTTTAGCTAGACTAACCAAGAAAAGAAACAAGGCTGACAGTTAGAAAACTATATATATAAAAGAGGAGACATTCGATCTATACAGCCTAGTACCAAAGAAAAACATCCAGTTGAGGCTTAGACAAGTTCTGATCAAGGAACATAGAACTGACAGCTTCCAAACATCTGGAAATTATTCCACCAAATACATAAAATGTACTATAATAATCTATGCTTTATCAGCTTGTACAACTAGGAATGCGTTGAAGAAATAAAACATTGTCTTGGAATAATTTTAGTAGTCTAATGATTGCCATAACCTTGGGAGTCTGAGGGATGTAAAACTTGCTCAACTTACGGACACTGGCACTGCTGACCTAGACCATTTGTTGGGCATTTATAAACCTATGTTTTGTTTTACATATGCAAAGAGGCTCTAAATAGAGAACCAATGTGAATGTGCCCTAAGATTAGACAGTCAGTGCCTATAAAATGGTTATGTAGTGTCTGATATCCAGTAAAATTTCTCTAAATATCAGACAGAATTTCAGTTATGTTATCACTATTATTATTAATCTTATTAAGTTCCAAGATGAAAAGACCTTCTTAAACATAAAAGATAATTAATAACAAAATATATGAAGAAAAAAGAGAAAATATGAAATGTTTCTAAGAAATATCTTAATTAGTGGACTTTAAAATATCATCTATAGAAAATAAGGAATTGACTAAAATAATAAATTATTGGTAATAAGTGTTTGTAATTTGTTTTCTAAAGTAAAATTATTATTGACAATTGCTAAGAGGTAAATGTAATTTACAATTATACTGAATAAAGTAATAAAATTATTTATTTCCATTTTTATTTATGAAATCCAGTAACTATTTATGGTGAGATAATAAAAAGGTGCAATATAGTTAGTGAAATATTAAAAGTCTATACATCATGTTGTGACCATTTATCAAATTTACTATTTGTTGTTGTTGTTGTTGTTGTACTAGGGATTGAACTCAGGGGCATTCTACCTCTGAGCTATACCCCCAGCCCTATTTTTTATTCTCTATTTTGAAACAGGGTCTCACTAAGTGACTCACTAGGTAGCTGAGACTAGCCACGAACTCGGATCTTCCGGTCTCAGCCTCTCAAATGCTGGAATTACAAGCCTGTGCCACCACGCCCGACTCACTATATATATTTTTTCTTGCAAATGTCTTTACTTGCCTTCATGTTTGAAGACCGTTTTTTAAATTGGTGCATTGTAATCATACATCATGATGAAGTTCAGAGTGATAGAGCATACATGCACAAATTTATCAATGCTAATCTCAATGTAGTGCACAGGGAGGGTAAGGCATAGAGGTAGGAGCTGTTTTTGGGGTTTTTTTTGTTTTTTTTTAAATGGCATTTTTCATCCCCAAGTTTAAATTATCCATTTTGGAAAATCATATATTCATTTTGAATCATATAACAAACCCGAAGATTGTTATTTTACTAAAGAACTTGCCAGAGAGAAAAATGTTAATGTAAATAGCAGGTACACCATAATTATGAGTATCAAATGAAAGCCTTAAGGTAGAAAAGCTCAGGAGTATTTTGTCTGTAAGAATAAAATATTTTTATCCTTTGACATTCTGATCCTAATCCTAAAATCTACTCTTTAAAATGTTATTGGTAATAAACAGTTTAATGTCAATATTGTCTACAAAATTATAAAAAACCCATATTTATAATAATTGATGATCAATCAAATATAAAGAATTATTTCTAATGTTTATTCTATCATTAATATAATGATAAAGATCTACAGTTAATGATACTAAAGATAGTAATGAAATTGAGTATACAGTGCATATTAGAAAATAAATTATCCATAAAAATTTTTATGTGATATATAGATGGTTTCTTTATTAGACATACAAATAGGGATACCTTTAGAAAGTTACTAATTTAGAAAGGATGTTTATAATTATAAATAGCAAACCTTTAATTAAACTTATCTGGAGTGATGATGGTTAAAATCCTCATACATAGCTACAGACTTTTTTAAATTCCAAAATACATTAATTACATTTATAGTAAGAGAAAACAATTTCTTTCAAGTAATACATATATTACTTGAAAAATGTATCTTTCAGTAAGAAATTATAAATGTAGGTTTCAAAAGCAAAATTTATACTGTTTTTTTTTAATAAAGGCTTTGCTGAACCTCCTGAAAAAAAATCATAAAGACAAGAAAAGAAAATGAACTACAGAAACATATTTAATATACTACTAATAGTGAAGTAATGGAAATTAAAAAATCAACATTGCATACAATTAGCTTTTAATTTTTGATTTTTAGGAAACCAACATTCATGTTACTTTAAATCTGAGTGTGCATGTAATTTGAAATAGCTTAAGAATCACTTAACAAAAGTCACAACACACCAAAATGGTTATGAGAAGGCTACAGATGTCACAAATTATTTTTCAGGCCCGGATGCCTTCAGTGCCATCTGCATTATGTGTGTTTGAGATGGTTTAAACAACTTGATGACACCTTCATAAATTGGTATTCATGCTGAGTGTGTGGACTACATTACAAACTAAGCAGCAGATTTCTGTAAATTTTGCTGTGAAATTTGTTTTGAAATCAAATTACATAATAAAATGTACTCTAAGTTAGCTATTGAAAAATGTGTGTCCAAAAACATCTGCCTCCCCATGTTTTTGACTGCATATTCATTCAAGTAACAAATAGAATTATGTCAGTTAGCTAAAAGCATTCGTTTCAAGTATTATCATGGAAGAGGATCCCCAAACCAAAAATACTGACACACATGTCCTTTCTTCAAAAGCTGCTTTTCCTGGACAGGAAACTATAATACCCTTTAGCTATAACTGTCAGACTAGAAGAAAAACCCTTTCAAGTTAGTATTTAGTATTTACCCATGACCTGTTTCATAATAAAAGGGTAAATACAAGATAATCTATTATACAATGAATGTTAGTAAAGTCTCTCACAATTCAAACCTGCAACTTTGGAAAACGGAGGACCTACCACATTTTTACATAGCTTCTTCCCATCTTTTTACTTTGAAAACTGTTCATGCACACATTTTTTTTTTTTTTTTTTTTTTTTGCGGTACTAGGGATTTAATCCAGAGGGCATTCTCCCTCCAAGCTACACCCCCAGTCCTATTTTTTTTATTCTTTAGTTTGAAACAGGGTCTCACTCACTAAGTTGTAGAGAGCTCACTAAGTAGCTGAGGCTGGCCATGAACCCTGATTCTCTGGTCTCAGCCTCCCAAGTACAGGGATTACAAGTGTGCACCACCATGCCCAACTTCATGCACACTTTTAATTTTAAAACAACTATGAAAGAATCAACACAAAATTAAATCACATGTACAATTTACCCCCAAATTTTCTTTTCACAATGTAATTATAATGAAGTCAGTCATTACAAAAAAATAGTATTTTATATTTCACAAGCAGATTAATTCTCTCATTTACTGCCTTATCCCGGTGTTCACTGATCACTTATTGAATATTTACTATATGTTAGCAAAGTAGAGATGACGAAAACATAGTCCCTGGCTTGCACATGCAGGCCAGAAAGAGATGAATACAAATTAATTATAGTGAACTGTGTATATGTTAACAAAAAGGTATAAACAGAGTGTACTTACCATACCTGGGATAGAGTTAAAGGAGGGAGTGGAAGGAGTGAGAAGATGTTTCAGAGCAAGGGGTGTGCTCCTGGAGACATGGAAGAGAATGTGTATGTGTGCATAGGGGGTGAGGAGTTATCTTATGAATTGGATGAGGAAGGGAATTCTTACAATGCACACCATGACAGCATGGTAAAGAATTCCATCAATAGCAGCAAACTGAATGTTCTTGCTAACATAAATTCCAAGTTGGTTCTGTGAGACTGGATCACAGGCACCTTTGAAAAAGTGGCTACAGATAAACTTAGAAAGGCGGCTCAAGGAAATTTCACAGGATCCTAAGATATTGGGACTTGAATGTCAATGGACGATGTAAACAAGGCCACAGGATCATAATTACATTTAGGAAACTATCCTGGTGGACTTGGGAAAGAACTGTAACTAGCTGAATGAGGAAGAAAATTGGCCACAAAGCTGGTGACAGGGCAGCAATAAATCAAGATGCCACTGTAAATCTGCAGGCAGCAAGTGATGAGGACAGTGGGACTTGGAGAGTGGGAACAGACTTGGTGAATGTGTGTCCTATGGAATTAAGGACTTTGTGACTATCTGGAGGTGCTGGGTGAGGGAGAGGGAAGACATACACAATTCTGAGTTGAAAAATCCCTACCAAATCTGTCAAAAGCATAGGCTGGTGATTCCGAGTACTGGCTTTGGAGGTTGGTAGGTTAGGAGACAAATGTTCCTTCTCTTTAGTGCTTGTATGTCCTCCAGCAAGTCACTTCTGTGCCCTGGAAGCTATCTCATAAAGCCACCTGGAGAATAAAGAACTGGAATTTGTCAGGCACTAGTCGGGGTACCTGCTCATCTGCAGAAATGACTACAGGAAGGTACAGGAGTGCCGAAACATCTGGTGGCAATGACACCTTCATGCAGAGTTCTCAAGAGAGAAGGATTTGCCATGATTGGTTGAATTTATGACAGTTCTGCCATTAAAAGTTACTTTTGGATTACTCTAGTCATTCAAGTTTGGAGGCTTGGCGTATATAAATCAAATTCTTATATGGGTAAATTGAACATTAAGGCAAATTGCTGTGTTCTTGGCCCTTTGGAAGGCAGTGGCTCCTACTTAGCTGCAGAGAGCAGCTAAACAAGTAGGGCAATGCTGCCAGTTCCTTTTTTGTTTAGGATCACAGAAAAATTGAGAGAGTTCCAAAATATCACTTTCCTCTTCCCCTCCCCCTCTTACTGCACAGTGTCTATATGATTAACACTGCCTTCATCTGGTATGTTTCTTACAGTTAAGACAATATTATTATTAAACTAAATCCTTAGTTTATATCAATGTTGACTCCTCATGTACATTCTACCAGTTTTGACAAATTTATAATGACATAATTTTCATTATAGTATCATACACAATGTTTTTACTACACTGAAGTTTTCTGTTTCACCCACTCCACCCCCAACCCCCAACACCTGAAAACCACTGATTTTTAAAATTTCTCCATAGTTTTACCTTTTCTTGAGTGTCATACAATTGCAGTCAACAATATGTGGTCCTTTCATGCTGCCTTTTTCAGTTAGCAGTATGATGTCTGTTAGTGGTTTGAGAGCTTACATCTATTTATCACTGAATAATATGTCACAGTCTGGATGTACAATTGTGGATTATTTTATTTTTTTTCTCCTTTTTTCATGAGATTCCTATTTTGAGGATTTTTTTGTGTGTATATGTGTGTAAAATTTGTCACTGTTTAAATACTGACAACTAATTCTAGTTGATATTGCTGTTTAACATTGTATCTGTTAAAAGACCAATTCCTTAAACTGCACTTATCCCAAATTATGATTCCACAGCTAGGAGCGGGAGGGGTTTGTGATTTTGCATGTCTAATAAGTTCACAGGCATTTGCAGATGCTGCTGGTTCCTGGCCATAATTTAAATAACACTAATCTACATAATCAAAACTATAAATTTAGCTGGGCATGGTGCTACATGCCTGTAATGGCAGTACTTGGAGTCTAAGAGAGGAGGATTGCAGGTTCCAGGTCAGTGTCTAGTAACTTAGCAAGACTCCTTTTCAAAATAAAATAATAAAAAGGGTTGGTATGTAGCTCAGAGATAGAATGTGTCTGTTTCCAATCCCCAGTTACCCCCCCCCACACACTTCTATAAATTTGGCCTAAAAGAGTTTTTAGATAAAGTTAAATCACTGACGGTATTTTCATCAGGGATTTTTTTTTTGCTTTCTTTGATTTATTAAATGATATAAAATGGACATTCTTTCAATATCATTATCTTTAGAGGAATATGAGCACAATAACCAAAACAGGAAAGACCATAAATTCAAGGATCATCTCAGTCATGATGCTCTTCTTTTCTGTTTTATGTAACAGCATTTACACTATTATCCATAATAGACTTACAACTTAAACCAAAATACAGGGAGTTTCATTGTTTTGATACCAAGAATCTTAAAATGAATGCTTATTTAAGGTACGTTCTACTAGAACACGAACAAAAATACTCTGGGTTATGCTGACTTCCAGGAGGCACAGATTCTCATAGAAGAGACATAAATTTGTGTACAAAAGGGCTATGCTCTATTTGTTTAACTGTATTTGCCTGCACTTTTATGTATCCTTTAATTAACACACTATACGGTTATGATGGTTGTCTTTCTTCTCAGAAGAATTATTCACAAAGAGTTTTTTGTTCTTTTCTCTAATATCTGAAATGGGGTACATGCATACATTTTAGGGGATCATGATCTTGGTGGAGAAAATACTTCATTAATTTCTAACTGAAAGAAAATATTTTCTAGGTAGGAAGCAAACCATGGATATATTATAATACCTGTTACTTTGTTATTAACAGAAATCATATATATTTCATAAATACATTGTAGTTTCAGGCATCTAGATTTATCTAAGCTGAACTATTTTGAAATTATGATAGTTATTAGAAATACCTCAGGATAGAAGTAACAGTATAGGACATGTTACTCTATTATGAATTTATTTTAAGATATTTTGGTAGTCATATTTCAATATAATTGCATCTTTGTGTGTGTGCATGGTGGGGGTATTGGAGATCAAACCAGGGGCATTCTACTTTTGAGCTACATCTCTAGTACTATTTTTTAAAAAACATGGTTTCCCTAAGTTGCTGAGGGCCTTTCTAAATTGCTGAGGCTGGCCTCAAACTTGTGATCCTTCTGTCTCTGCCTTGCAAATACTAGGGTTATAGATGCACCCCACTATGGTAATTGTATTCATTTTGTTTTCTTTTTATTTTGTACATTTAAAAAGTTTACTCGAAAATAGATTCACAAATTTAGCCAGGTTTACCAAAAAGTCCATGGCATTTAAAGTTAAAGGATCACTGAACAGCTTGGCAAAGATATCTTCCTGCTCCACATAAACACTAACGACCCTACTGACTGAATTATTCCTTAAGAATAGTTTTCGGTTCTGCCACCTGACCAGTACCTTTCATATTTAGTGTCTGTATTGGAAATGTGGCTGTTCAGGCAATGGAAAGACTACTGTCTTTCTACATAGGATACATGAGCCTCTAGATGTTGAAAGGGTTATGTTTTAGGATATATGTGGATTTCTATAGACTGATTTGGCCACAATATTGATGAGAAGAACAGCTGAAATGAACAGATTAGCTACACCATGTACTGAGGTATTTATTGCATGCATTAAACTGTTCTAGGAAGTAAACAGAAAGAAACTAACAGTAAAATTCTTCATTTATGAATTAAGAACTTAATAATGGTGTGTTTATTGGGTAAGAATATAAGAATGGAAAATGTGAATTTATATTATTTCTAATCAAGATAATAAAATGATAGGGACCTTTTTCTGATTGTTTGCTAAGAAAAAAGATACTAGTTATTTTAACTACATCAAATTGAAATAGTATCAATATAAAATTTTCATAACAATTTATGAAACATCTTTTTTAATACACAGAAGCTACATAAAGCATATGGAAAATAATGAGTTACACTGAGAAGATTTCTCTAAATTCCTTAAGACTGAATTTCCTCAAGATGATAGACATGCATCTAAAAAATGTGATGCTGTATCACATTTCAGCAATGAACAATGAAAGATAGCTAAATAAAAACAAAAGTCTCACTCACAATTACTTAAAATTTTCAAGGAGATTCAGTTTTCTTTTCTAATGACAAATCTAAAAGCCCAGTGAACCAAATGTCAAGATTCCTATATATCCACATATAGAGGAAAAGAATCAAAGGTTATATCTTCAAGTCAGGTAAAACATTCCTGAACTCAACTAGCTTACAAACTTCCTTTGACAAGCAAGATTTATTTTAGACAAGTTAATGTTCACTTTTCAAGTTTCATGTGTATCTTCAGCACAAATGCTTTCCAACATGTTCAAAGAATTGCATGCAAGCTTAGAAAATTTTTGGATTTATTTACCCGAATTTATTTAATACTAGCCCTGATACCACAAGATTTCACTTGTTTCTCACATGCTTTGACTCTATAGATAGATTGCTGTTTGCTTTTTGTGTGTACCTGCAGAGTCACATGGCTTATCATAGGTCTGACTATAATTGTATCTGCCCTGCCTGTGCCCCTTTAGCAGGAATATTGTTATTGTTGTTTTGTGTTTTTGCAGTACTGGAGATTGAACCCAGGTATATTTTACCTCTGAGCTAGAACCCCAGCCTTTTTTATTTTTTATTTTAAAACAGGGTCTCGCTAGACTGCTGAGGCTGTCCCTGAACCTGAGAGCCTTTTTTCTTAGTCTCCTAAGTATTGAGATTATAGGCATCTGTCACCACACCCAGCTCTGTAGTATTGGTATTCGATGAAGAGCTTGCACATGCCCTGAGTTATTGCCTCGTTGGAAGCACTTAAATAATCTGACTACACAATTTTAACATATTTTAAATCCTCTCATTACAATTAAATTCTGGCTACTTAAGTCCAAAAATATTTTCATTGAAAACGGTCATTTGAAATTACTCTCAAAAAACCCTTTACATTTGGCAAAGTTAATTTAAAACACAGCTCTTCAGAATTCCAGATTCATACTTGATGTCCAAACTCAAGGCCCAGTAAAATGAAAGTTCACTAGTTTAGCTTAATAGTGTATAGATGGACATACACATGTATATGTTCTCTTATGTTTGAATTGCGCACAGATATGATTTATACTAAACAAAAAAGCATCATATGAAAAGTGATGGCAAATAATTAATCATAAGAAAGTCATAAGAGAGTTACCACTATCCACAATTTACCACCATTTCCAAAGTATATGTTATCATTTAGTGACTCACAGCAGACTAGAAGTATAGAAATTTTGAGTGAAATAGTCTTGAAAGAACTGATAAACAAGCTGTGAAGTTGAGAAACAGTTTAGCCTATGTATTCATACTCCACTGGTGCCTGTTTCCATCAGACATCCAGGAGCTTCTACTGCAAAGTCAAGAATAGCAACATGTCCACAATAGACAAAGCCTTTGCTTTGCAGCTAAGAATGCAAAAGATCTGTCTTTCCTATTTTTTTTTTTTTAGTGGTACTGAGGATTGAATTCTATAACCTCACCATGGCCCTATTTTATTTTTATTTTGTAACAGTGTCTCATCAAGTTGTTGAGGGCCTTGCTAAGTTGATGAGGCTATGCTCGAATCTGTGATCCTCTTTCTCAACCTCCCAAGTACTGGAATTACTGCCACTAGCTTTTCTAATTCTTAGCTATATCTTCTAGGCAAGTTCAATTAACCTCTCAGAATTTCATATTTATCATCTGTAAAAAAGAATAAATATACTTAAATTGACAACACAGGGTCAGTTTTGATGCTCATCTGGGATGTGCTACTGAAGTCATTTTATAAACTGAAAACATATATATATATATATGTTTCAAGTCACAGGGACGCACTGCTTGTAGAGCTGGTGGGAAGTAAATGGAACTGAGTGCAAGTTCCTAGAGAAGCAGGTGGTGTTAATTCCCTACCACCCTATCTTGTGAATGACCATTTCATTACTTGATAAGGAGCAATTGAGGGTAAAAGACTCTCCTTTGGGAAATTTAAGACTCCTTCCAAACCCTCCAAGAGCTTGCTAAGTCTTAATTTTCTAGTCTCATTCCCTTTCTTTTTCCAGCCAGGAAAAGAAAATTAACATTGTCAAGTATCTAATAAAGGCAGATGGATAGATAATGGGCTTGAAAAATAATCCTTTTTGATTATTAACAACTGAATGATTGAGAAATCAGTGGCTTAAAACAGCACAAATTTGTTCTTTTCCAGCTCTACAGGCCAGAATTCTAACATCAGTTTCAGTGTTCTAAAATCAAAGTGTCAGCAAGGCTGATTTCTTCTGCAGGCTCTGAGGGGAGAGCCCATTTCTTTGCTTTTTCTAGCCTGTAGAGAATAGATCAACGAGTATATGTTTTAAGCATGTAACATATATCTGGCCAGCATTCCTTGGCATGTAGTCCCTTTCTCCATCTTCAAAGTGCATCATCAAGTCTCTTCTTCAGTTGCCTCCTAGCCTTCTCTCTGACCCAGACTCTTCTTGCAGCCCTTTTATAAGGATGCTGGTGATGACACTGGGCCCACACAGATAATCCAGGATAATCTTATTTTAATATACTTAACCATATCTACAAAGTCATATCTGTTAAATAACACTCACAGGTTCTGGGAATTAAGATGTAGCATATTCCTGGGGAGGCATGGCATCAGTAAGCCTTCCATAGCTTGCAAATTATTACAGATGATGCCAGACTTACAAGGGTTCCAATAATGATTTTTTCATCTTTATGATGGTGCAAAAGCAATGTGTTTTCAGGAGAAATTGTATTTGAAATTTGATCTTTTCCCAGACTATTGATATACTGCAGGTTATTTCTCATGATTCTGGGAAGTAGAAGGAATCTGCAGATCCAGCTACCTATGTGACAACGAAGGTGAACAACCAATACAAGCATACCCCAGAGATATGGCAGGTATTTTGAAATACTGTTTGGCTAAGTTGTTGAGTGTCTCAATAAATTGCTGAGGCTGGCCTTGAATCTGAGATCCTATTGCCTTGACCTCCCAAGTACTGGGATTACAGGCATGTGCCACCATGCCTGGATACTGTACCTACCTTTAAAAATACTTCATTGTGCCAAGTGTGGTGGTACATGCCTATAATCTTAGTACTTGGGAGGCTGAGGCAGAAGGATCACAAGTTCACAGCCAGCCTCAGTAATTTAGTTAGTGAGGACCTCTGCCACTTAGTGATACCCTGTTTCAAAACAAAACAAACGAAAAATAAAATAAGGCTAGGGGTATAGCTCAGAGGCAGAGTGTCTCTGGGTTTAATCCCTAGTACCACATACAAAAAAATTACTTCATTGCTAAAATATCCTAATAATCATCAGAGCCTTTAAGGGATCATGAATATTTTGCTGGTGGAAGGTCTTGCTTCGATACTGATTGCTGCTGACTGAGCAGAGAGGTGAGATGATGGCAGCAAATTCTTAGAATAAGATATCAATGAAGCGTCTGCATCTATTGACTCTTCCTTCCTCAAAACACTTCTCTATAGCATGGGATGCTACTGTTTCATAGATGTCATTGACAATAGAATTTCTTTCAAAATTAGTCATTCTTCTCAAACCCTACCACTGATCTAGCAACAAAGTTTACATGATAATCCCAATCTTTTGTTATCATTTTAACAATATTCACAATGTCCTCACCAGGAATAAATTTGACCTCAAGAAACCACTCTTGACTAATACATAAGAAGCAGGTCCTTACTCAGTAATGTTGTGACATGAGATTCCAGCAATCCAGTCCTGTCTTCAGTGTCCACTTCTAACCATGTCTGAAGTTACCTCCTCCACTGAAGTCGAACCTCTCAAAGTCATCCATGGGGCTTAGAATCAACTTTGTCCAAACTCCAGTTAATACTGATATTTTGACCAACTCCTATAAATCATGAATCTTCTTAATGGCATCTAAAATGGCAACTCTTTATAGAACTTTTCAGTGTACTTTGTCTAACTCCATCAAAGGAATCACTATCCATGGCAGTCATAGGCTAAATTTCCTAAAGAATAAGACTTGAAAGGTGAATTTATTCCTTGGTCATGGGCTGAAGAATGGATGTTGTGCTTGTAGATATTAAAAACAATAATTTTATTGGATGAACAGGTATATTGTCAATCAGCAGCAATATTTTAAAAGGAATCTTTTTTTTTCCTCTGAGTAGTATGTTGTCCCAGCAGTGGTCTTGAAATATTCAGTGAACCATGATGTAAACTGAAGCATGATAAGAATCACAATAAAATCTACATTATATATGTTATCCTATATGTTATCATACAGGCTTTGTTATTGAAGTTATAGAGGAAGGGGAGAGTAGATTCTGTATAATTCCTAAGGGTCATAGGATTCTCATAAAGTTAAATGAACATTAACTTAAACTTAAAGTCACCAGTTGCATTAGTCTTTAATAAGAGAGTAAGCCAGTACTCTGAAATTTTAAAGCCAGGGATAGACTTCACTTTACATATGAAAGTCCTAGATGGAATTTTCCTCCAATGTAAAGCTGTTTTTTCTGCATTGAAAGTCTGTTGTTTAAGCTGGGCATGGTAATTCCAGTGCTTGGGAGGCTGAGACAGGAGAATCACAGGTTCGAGACCAGCTTTAGCAATATATCAAGACTCTCAGCAAAATAATAAGACTGTTTCAAAACAAAAAATTAAAAAGGGCTGGGGGCGAGGCTTGAGGGAAGAACACCCCTCGGTTCAATACCTAACACCACACACACACACACACACACACACACACACACACACACACACAAATTTGTTGTTTAGTATAATCACTTTCATTATTGACTTAGCAAGGCCATTTGGATAACTTGCAGCAGCTTCTACTTGCAGCTGCTTCATCATGGAGACAGCGTGTTTCATTAAATCTCATGAACCAGACTCTGCTATCTTCAAACTTTTCTTTTATAGTTTCCTAATGTCTTTCAGAATTTACGAGAGTTAGGTCCTTGCTCAAGATTAGCCTTTGGCTTCAGTGACTGTAGTGGGAGCTGTGATCTTCCTTCTAGACCACAATGAGGTTGTTTTTCTTTCTTATCATCTCTGTGCTCACTGAAGTAGCACATTTAATTTCCTTCAGTACCTTTCCCTTTGCATTCACAGCTTGGCTCTTTGGAACAGGAGGACTACTTTTCATCCTGTTGCAGGTTTGGACATCCCTTCCTCACTAAGCATGATCATGTCTAGCTTTTGATTTAAAGTGAGAGACCCTCCCTTTCACTTGAACATGTAGAGGCCATTGAGAGTTATTAATTGGCCTATTTTCAATATTGTTGTGTCTGGGAAAATAATGAGGCATGGAGGGAGAGACTAAGAACAGGTGGTTCATGGAGCAGTTAGAACACAGAGAACATTTATAGTTTGCTGTCTTTTATCAAAATAGTTTGTGGTGTCCCCAAACAATTTCAATAACATCAAAGATAACAGATCACCGTAACAAATATAGTGATAATGAAAATGTTTGAAATATCATGATAATAACTGAAATGTGACACAGGGACATAAAATGAGTACATGCTATTAGAAAAATGCCTCTGAGAGATTTGCTGGATGCAGGAATGCCACCAACTTTCAACATGTAAATTCATAGGATCTGTGATAAATAATAAAATGAAACACATAGACAAAGTATCTATGTAATCTAAAGTGTCCAGACACTGGATACAGGTATTCAATGAATTATAGGAGATAATACTTCCTGAGAAAATAGACTTTGTTAGATGATTTTGCTCAAGTGTAGGTAATCAATATTCTGTGCACATTCAAGTTAGGCTTGACTACACTATCACATTTGATAGTTTGGGTGTATTAAATGCATTTTCAACTTATGATGGGTTTATAGAAACTTTATCCCATTGTTAATGAGGAGCAACTCTACTTACCAAAGCAATATAGGAATAAAGATGGACTATTGGCAGGGTGCAGTGGCACACACCTGTAATCCCAGTACTTGGTGGGAGGCTGATACAGGAGGAATGCAGGTTTGAGGCCAGCCTCCAAACTAAGCAAGACCCTGTTTCATAATAAAAAAAAAATAAAAATAAAAAAGGGCAAAAGCCAGGGATGTGGCATAGTGGTAGAACCCTTCCTGGTTCAATCCCTGGTACCAATGCCCCTCCCCCCCATATAGAAAAGATGGAACACGAAGGGAAAAAAACCACCTACAAAGAAAAATTATATATGATTTTATATACATTTGTAAATTTTATATATGTTCACATCACACACAGAGTCCTCAATTTCTTCTTATGAACTTGCTAGACCCAACCATGAAGATTTATTGCAAAAAACATAATGCATATTACGATGTGCTCCCCAGATCCTCTTCCAGGAATGAAGCACTTATTATGTATGCAAGCTGCTGGGAGTCCTGCCAATAAGTAGCTCCAATTAGCCCAACTTTGAAGGCTACCAAGAGTAGGAAAGCTGCCTTTCTCAAAGCCATGTCATCTTCCAAAGGCAGACTGCAACTGTAACTAGTTGATTCGGGGTGTAAGGATCTGGCCACCCGTGCCAGTCCAGGATGGTCTGGAAGGGGCCTCTCATCCTTAAAACTCTCGGGACACCAGGATGAGGTGTCTACTCAGACTGTACCACAACATCACAACTCAGCTCACTGGTGTGCTGTAGCTGGTTACTACCATCTCATAAAAGCCAACTGTGTTTGTTTAACTCTTATTTACATCATGTCCAGTGATGACATTTGGTAGCTTAACATAAGCAATAGTGAGAATTTGTACATCTAGGCCCTACTTCCCAGGCATGATGGCTAATTTTATATCAAATTGGCTAGGCCACAGCATACAGATATTTGGTCAAACATTATTCTAGATGTCTCTATGAAGATGTTTTTCAGGTGAGATTTAAATACAGCATTACCTTTCATAATGTGAGTAGGCCTCATCCAATCAGTTAATGGATTTAATACAAAAAGACTGACCTCTTCTGAAGGTGAAAAAATTCTACCAGTGAACTACCTTCAGATATGAAGACAACATCATCCCTTCCTTGGGCCTCCAGCTGCCAGCCTGCCTTGCAACGTTTCTACTTGTCAGCCCCTATAGTGACATGAGCCAATTCCTTAAAAACAATCTCTGCCCTGCTGCCCTGCACTACCCCGCCATACAACCACCATCTTCATGTAGCTGGGGTTTCAATTCATTCCCTGGGTAGCTCCTGCATGGGCACTGGGGTTCAAATGGACCCTAGCTCCCTGTGCCAAATTGCATTGAATCCCTCCCCATCTGAACTGTCGATTTCCCATGTGAAAGTACTCTTAACCCCACAGAGGGCATTACGCCTCATTCTTGATGCACTCCTACGAGGATGCCTTTGGTACTCTGTTCAGGAACTGAGATGCCATACACGACCATGTTCCCTGGGATTGAGATCCTTGATCCACATAGGTTCTCATATAACATGTGAGGGAAGCCACCTTTCCACCAGGCCCCCTGCCTTCCTGCTCAGCTCTGATGCACATACAGTTATCTGCCTTACATTTTGTAGGCTCTGGTACCTCTCTCTGCAAGTAGATGTATTTCTTGTCTTACATGGCTGTGGGTGCTCTCCTTGACCATGGTCTTCGACCCCAGCTCAGCCTCACCTACTGGCTTTGGGCAGAGTGTTTAGGAAGAGAAGGGAAATAGAAAGAGAAAGGAAAAAGGAAAATCCTTTGCTTTATTTTACATGCAAAGGAGAAGTGTTCTGCTGCCTTGATCACTCTAAAAGCTCACTCAAAGAGGCTGCCTTCATTTTTATGTTTCTGAGATTTAAGCTAATTCCTGAAAGTCTCTTAATCATCAAAAGCTCAATTAGTGATGTCTGCATATATGTATCACTTTGAATCTCACTACGATGTATAATTATATTATACCAATAAAAGCATAAAATGATATTAAGAAAAAAGCTCATTTAATACTAAAATCCCCCATCAACCTAGAATATAAGGTATTTCTTGTGTATTTTTCAATCTTTCTCAAATAGAATGTAAATTTCACAAGGGCAGGGGCTGTCTTACTCATATTTGCAGTCATAGGCTCTGTCACAATATTTACAATAACATCAATAACAATATTTATTTAATCAATGAGTTAAGTTTCATCAGAGTAGCCTTTTGAAACAAATAGAAAGCCATTTTATTTAGACTAGTGAGACTTTCAGAGAAATTTATTGGTGCAACAGACCTAGGCCATGCCATCCCAACTTCACACAAAGAACCATGAATAATAAAACTGTGTGCTCAAAGATCCTAAGCAAAAAGTGCCTCTGCCCAACATTCTCTTGAACTCATAATCAATTGCAAATCCCCTGTCTCCTGTGGAGTTTGACCCACCAATGTCCTTCTAGAGAGGTCTACTAATAGCCTTTTTTCTCTGTGTAATTTTCTTCTCAGGTTGGAGCCCATGTCTAGGTTTAATTTAACTTTCTCTAGCCAAAGACTATAACGGTGTCTTTTGGTATCATGTCTTTTAGACACTCTTTAACAGAAGGATAAAGAATGTTCTTTAAATTCTCTCACTAAAAGAATTAGAACCCTATGTGGCATCTTGTCCTAGTGAGCAACATTCCAGCAATTCTAAATGCTCATGAAAATTAAAGAATTGAAAAAACGAATAGAAAAAACAAAATGTAAATAAGCATTCCACCACATCTTAAAATGTTTAAATACCCCAAACAATGCTCATCCTTTTTCAAGCTGATTTTACTTGTATTTTGATGACAGAGTAAGCTGTGAGTGTAAACATGCACATATGGACCAGTTAATTAACAACCTCTAAAGAATTGTGATAATTACTTAATGTGTGTGTGGGGGGGAGGGAGGAGGAAAAGGAAAAATGAAGGAAAAAAACCCAAAATGAAAAGAATTTCCTCAAAGAAAAACAAATGGAGGTCTCCCCAAAATTTTGATGCTGGTTTGGGAATAAGAGAAGGAAAAATCTAAAAAAATAAAATAAAATAAAATTTCTAATTGACAACTGTTGACACCTGCTACATTATATTCTTCAATTTCTTAGAAAGAAATATTTTTATTGGTCGTTCTTTCACACTAATGCTGACTTTAAAAAGTAGCATTCTGAGAGGTATATGAGCTTTTCTTCCTTGAGTTCTCATTTGGAATTCTTTGAAACAGTAGGAAACTTTTTCATTTGGTGTGGGGCTTTCACTTGAATATTAGGTTTTCAAACAATGCACTTATTTATCTACTATATAGCTATTTAATATAGACTGTTTCTTAAATGTTTCACTATATTAGAATTATAACAGTGAAAAATCAGATCCAGTCCTTGTCCTTCTTAAGCTTAATATTTGTTATAAACGAAAAAACAAAAAGCCATTTTCAAGTTCAATCAATAACAGTCAAATAATTTTCCAAAACTTTTTGTTTTCTGAATTCCAATTTTGGATAAATTCTGTATGTGTACATGTAAAATCCACATATCTATTCTATATACTAATTCTAAATTTAAGTTTCTAGTATCTGAGGGCCATACAACACATGATTTCTCATGTTCCTTATGAATACTTTTCAATGTTAAAATTACATATACCTTTTGAGCAGATAAGTTGACCAAAGATTTTAACTACATATAACATTTTTTTTGTTTAGTTAATGAAGTACTTTCTCCTGAATCTCAAACTTATACTTGTTGTTTTCCTAAATATTAAGTTTAGGTTTTTATGTGGATTTTAATATATCTATCATATCTTTCCTTGAAAGGTAACTGTTTCTATTATTATTTTTGAAAAATATTCCTAGTTCCTAAATCATATGAATATTTTTGGTATTTAAGCTAATATTTCAATTCTCAAATGTAATTAATATAGAATAGAAATAGAATGTTACACATAATCTATCTAAATTTCAGTTAGACTTAGGCAATTAATGTCCCAAAAGTCAACTTTTAGGACATTTTTATGGTAATTTATATCTGCTACCTGATTAAAAAATATTGTGAATTTTTGAATTTATTGCTTTTTACATTATTCTAAGTTTTTACTTTAGATGTTGGGATATTATAATAATTTTATATAATGCCTATACTATGTCAGTACTGATGCCTACTAGAAGGTTTTGTATGTATTCTAGCATCTGGGACTGAATTATCTGGCATGCCAAGTGATCCAGTGATTTTCATCAGGAAGAGTTTATAAATTTAAAAAATCTTTAAAAAAGAAACAGAGCTAGAATGCTGAGACCTTGGATAATGTCAAGGTCAATACTTATATAAATAAAACACTATGAATTACAACTGTCAATGTCGTGAAATAAGAGGCCTAGTAAACTTGACAGAGGACAAATATTTGGAAATGTTTTCTGGAATTCTTATTTCATGCCATTAAAAAAAACAGAAATAATTTAAAACAGGTTCCATATACCCCAGACTTACCCCCCATCATTTCTATTACTGGCCTATTGTTATTATCTTATTCCTCAGCAAACTCATCTATATTTACTCTCCCTGTTCCTCTGATTCTATCAGGGTTCTTACCATACAGACAGAATTCAAATTCAGTTAAAGAACCTAAAGGAAATCATTGCCACACAGTTATTGTATGTCAGACAGGAAAATTCCCCAATGGACACACAGCTGTCACAGCATGGGAGTGCAGTGGGAGAGAGAAATGCTTATGTTTTCAAACCCTGTGAGCTGAGACAGACTGTTGTCCTTTTTCACAAAGGATTTTGCAAAACTCTGCTGACTAATATGGACATCCATTATGTCACCTGGAAGTGATGATTACTAACTCATCGGACATTGTGAACACTGAGTGTAATATGAAAATAAAAAAATATTTGAGTGGCAACTATAAGTAATAATAATGGTCATAATAAGCTGGAAGTGATGTTGTAGGTGAGAAGACCACTTGAGCTCACAAGTTAGAAGCTGAGAAGACCTAGGCAATATAGGAAAAACCCATCTGAAAAATAAACAAATAAAACTGGGTGTGGTGGCACATGCCTGTAATCCCAGTACTTGGGAGGCTGAGATAGGAGAATTGCAGGTTCAAGGACAGTGTCAGCCAGTAGTGAGACTCTCATCAACCTACTGAGAATCTATTTCCAAGTAAAAATAGGAAATAGGGCTGGGGTGTAGCTCAGGGGTAGAATGCCCCTGGGTTCAACCCCTGGTACCACAAATGAATGAATTAATTAATTAATAACAAATAAATTAATACAATAATTGTACATAAATTTGTATAAGCATGATACACGTAGTCTGAGATCTATTCATATATTTAAAGGTGACTCTAAACCAACACTTTGATCATTATAATTTCATGATGATAAAACTAAGCACAATCTGCCAACAAGTACTTTTTGGTTACTATTTTTAAGCACAGCAATAATGGACATCTTATGTTACTTAACTCTATTAACAATGTTATTTGTAAGACATAAATATTATATATAATAAGATTTATTAGAAAGACCTTATTGATGTGTTCCCCCTCACTCTATATCATTGAAAATGGTTTCACACAGTAAGTTCTCCCAGACTGCATCTACCACACTCAGGCTATAACAGGAACATGATTTTGCATACCATACTTGTTCAGACTCCTGTTTTCTGGCTGCAGTTTTGTGATAGTCTATTAAGCACACAGTTGAAATAATTTACTTCTGTTAAAATTACTCACCAATGAATTCACTCTCAGATGTCCAAAACTGTTTGTGAAAGGCACTGAATGTCTTTTAAAAGTTATTATGTTATTTTGGAATTGCACATGATGCAAAAAAGCAACAGATAAATAGACATTTATTCACATATACACATTGGTGGTTTATGTATCAATAACTTCTTTATTCAATTTTATCTTTCTGACAATCATTCTCATTCTAGGTGTTTTGTTGCTGTTATTGTTGTTTGTTTTTGACACAGACTATTTATTTTAGGATGGAAAACCACATACAATTTTTCAAAAGAAAAAAATAAACTTTCTGCTATGTTGCTCAGCCCTTACCTGTCCTGTAACCTGATCCTCTTGGTTGTAGTGAGGTTATAACAAAAACACTGAAAAAACTTTTTTGCAACTGTTACTTGTTGTAGCACAATTTTAAATAACAAAAGTAATAAGCATTCTAATCCTGTCCTAAATTACCTAAATACTTGGAAGATATTGTCCATTTTTTCTTAATCCCCAACACCATTCTCATTATTTATCCACCACACTCTGGGTTTCTTTATTTGAAATCCACACCATCTGTCTCGCCCACCCACTCGATTATTCCTGTTGGGTTCTCCTGTCCCCACTCCCACCACATTGCATATCAATTCTGGAGTCTCTAAGGTATATAAATGTGGGATTCACATTTATTTTCCTTTCTATTCCATAGTGCACTTCAATCATCTGGATGCATCTGACATATACCTTTAGATCCTTTCAATACAGAGACAGCCATTGAAGTCAAGTCCTCATTAAAAATATAACACACATTCATCACACACTGAGTCATCGTTCATTGAACCAAGCATGAGGGAGACAGCATTTCACTGAAGTCTATGTTTGTCTTTCAATCTCAGCACTCTTACATTTTATTCTCATTTCTTACTATTTCAGTATCCCCTACCCTTTTCAAGGAACTCACAAGTATCCTGAAGATTTCAAAGAGCCTGCTTCAAATCATGTTGCATGCTGCATGGCTTATATACTGTGTTATAACAAATAAATGTAGGTAAGAATAACGGAATTAGAAAAATGCTAATTTTTTACTTTGGGAAGGGAGAATTTTAGCATGTATGAAAATTGAGCTCAGATCGTGACCTAAGTTCTAAACAAAGATCCTGGAAAGAGAGTTGAATTGATATTTTAACTCTGGATCTCTATCACCTACCTCTAGCTTCTATAGAAGATTAGAATTTGAAGAAGAGTTTAATGTAATAAGGGAATTCAAACATATTTCCTATTTCTGAAGTAGAGAAGAAAAGTACTTCTCACCCTTCAAATCAAGTGATAGGCTGTAGCTGCTCTTAAGAGATTAAAATCTGAAATTAAGAGATTATAACCTGAAATGATGCTGATGGCTATGGGATGTAATGGGAAAGCACCCTGCCTTTAGTGTTAGGAGGTATGGAAGGCAGGAAGTGTCCTAGAAGAAACAGTAAGTGTTGGGTGGGAAAAGAAGTCAGTGGTTAAAGAAGGTGACTTCCTAACATTGGAGCACCAAGGAGCCCTGAATTCCTAAGGGCAAATGGACATAGTATGAGGTAGCTCCCATGAAGTTCTTCTCTCAGTGGAGCTCTACACTACAAGGCTGCCTGCCAAGGCAAGGAGGCCCAGCAGCAAGAGTACATGTGATATATTTCAAGGAAGAAGAACTTAGGATAGATATTGAAAAGAGTCAGCCGGGAGTCACTGGTCTGTGTTGGACAGTATATAGTAAAGAAGTTGCCCAAATGCTTCTCACTAAACAATGAAAATATGGAGGTATACCACATTACAGAGTACTGCGGCCAGCTTTATTAGCCAAAAACTAGGGTGCACTATTATCTGAAAATGACTTTTCTAATAGCTAAAAGTATCTTAAAATTGCAGATAAATCATTCAAAGTTGGCTCAGAAATCCTGAAGCAAGTTTAGAAGAAATTATGGAAGAAAAAATCTCATCTCCCTCATATTCCTTAATTGTAAAGTGGGAAGAGTTTACTTTTTAAAACAAATTTAGGAATTGGAAGGGAGGGCTGAAGGTAGAGGATTTACGATCACCTTTCAGAGTGAATGGTATTCAGTAGTGCTTCAATAAACAGACACTGAACAAAGTATCACCTGGCATTGTGGCACACACCTGTAATTCCAGTACTTGGGAGGCTGAGGCAGTGTGCAATAATTTATTGAGAGTCTGTTTCAAAATAAAAAATAGAAAGGGCTGGGCATGTATCTCAAAACTAGAATGTCCCTAAATTCAATCCCCAATACCAAAAGGAAAAAAAGGTGCTTTCAGCTTTTAAGATTCGCTAGTCCTCTTTGAGTTATTAAAACTCAACTACCTCAGTTTTGCTCTGATCTGTGACAAAACACATTGTCGTAATCCTCAACATTAGACTATTCCCAATTTCTTTTTATTTTTTTCTTATTCTGCTCCAGGGTAAACTGTCTTGCTGGGGGAAAAATTATAAAAATGCTAATGTATCTCAATAAAGATATGTATCTCTTTTATCATGTTACTATCCCTCTGAGAATCTTATAATACCTCTTTTGATTAAAAAAAATCAAAGTCAAGTTTTCTGCCTGTCAAATCCTCTGTATCATAATCTGTACCTCTATATCATTCACTAATTTATAAATTCACTCAACAAATATTTATTTAGTGCCTATCACATATCAACAACTTTTCGAAGTACTGGGAACACAGTTGTAACTAAAACTACTAAGTGGTTGAGAGCTTGGATTTAAATGTCAGCTGCATAATCCCTGAGAAGTTTGTCAACCTCTCAGTAATTTTTCTATCTTAGAAAATTAACCCTCTTAGGAAGCTTCCTATGACATTTTAGTGAAACTCTCTCCATTTATATCTGTACTTGTTACACCAAGAAAGAATATAACATAAAAGCAATAGAAAGAATGTCTTTCCTCAGAGGAAAATTAAGACCCTAAATGCAATAAATAAATGTATAGTAGAACACATATATGCATACATATATTTTATCATAAAATTAAGACCATTAGGTATGGTCCATTTATTTCCAATTGGGGTTGGAAGGTGCAAAATGAAATTTATTTATTTATTGGAATTGTTCTCAATATGATTAATACAACCAAGTTATATATAAATATTAAGATATTAAATATTAAAATTCACAGCCTGAGTACACAATTTCTCATTTGCACAACAATTACCATTCAGAAAGCGTTCTGGCTTCTATAGGGAGACATTACAAGCTTGTGAGAATATTAATAATGATACACAATGAGACTTACTAGACATATGCCAACATCTCTCATGTCAATAAAACTACGTCTTACTATCATGGGTTAAAACATTTAACCATGAAATAAAATTCTTCCTCAGTAAAACAACATTGCAAGTTAGCATTAAAATAACTTAGCCTTCCCTTAAGACACTGGCATATGCACAGAAAACATCTGCCCATGGAGAAAAATAGTAAGGAAGAATTTCATCCGTTTTCCTGCAAATGACACAACTTTGTCCTTCTTTATGGCTGAGTAAAATGCCATTGTGAAAACTCTCCCCTCAAAGAGCCTAAATATAAAACACTACACATTTTAACCACAAAGACTATAAAAAGACCAACCTTAGAAATGTTAAAATATCAAAACTATTTAAAGTTATAATTTATCCAGGTGTGCTGGCACTCACTTGTAATCCCAGTACTTGGGAGACTGAGACAGGAAAATTGGAGGTTTGAGGACAGCCTCAGATAGCAGTGAGACTCTCATCCAACTAGTGAGACCCTGTTTCAAAATAAAAATTAATAGGGTTAGAGTTGTAGCTTGGAGGTAGAATGCCCCTGGACTCAATCCCCAGTATCATAAAAATAAAAAATAAATACATAATTAAATAAATAAAATAAAGTTATAATTTGAACAATTATGCTAACACTATGCAGATAAATGTAGCATTGATTTCACAAAGGAGAAGTAGAAAATGACAATAGTAATTTGATTTCTGATTTCTGTTACACATCTTCCCTTTTTAATGTGGAAATTACTACAATTTTCATACACTGGCAAAATGTTTGCCTATGATATTGGTTATTGATAACAATAAGAGTGTATATAATGTTTTATCCTATATGCTTATATGTGTAATTAATTTCAGTACCCATATTAAAGTGGTATTTATGTTTATTCATGTGTGTATATTTTTATAAACACCAACATATACATTCAAATATTTTCCATCTCCACCAAATTTGAAACATTAGAGTCATATTTTGACACTCCTGTTTTCTTTTCCCTTATATCCATTTGGTCACTAATTTATTAATATTTCAAACTAGGCTGCAGATGACATCTATTTATAATTCTATTCCATCCTCCCTATCTGCTTCTGGTTTAAGACACACACACACACACACACACACAGTTGAAAATTCAATCATATGCTCATCTCTTCTAAGGCAATCTTGAATTTGGTATTTATCATTTCTTTTCATTTTAACTTATTACTCTTTATTGCTCTATGTTTTGAAGGTGACTTTTCTGTCCAGTTCCTTGTCTCATCATATCTTTGTGAATACAATAACCAATAGAAAACCTTATTAGATTCTAGCTTCTGCTATCTGTAATATCGCTTACATACTACTACTGGAATGTCTTTCCCAATTACTATTTCTATCATGCCAAATTTCTGTCCTAATGTCTCCTAGATGCCTCCTATGACATGTCTCAATAGAGGCATAGCATTATTCCTAGGATTCTTCATCCTTCTCCCTAGGCTAATGAGTTGAAGGACTAGCTACAGTTCTCCACTATAGCTGGGCTGTTTCCTCACTATGCTTTCTATCTAGACTGTACCACCTTTCCCCATTTCTCAATTTTCCAAAGCTTCTGCATCTTAAAAATTACTTTTTCTTGGTCAGGTACAGTGGTACATGTCTATAATCCTATTACTGAGATTGTGAGTTCAAGCCCAGCCTCAGCAACTTAGCAGGATGCTGTCTCAAAAAAAAAAAAAAAAAGAAGCTGGGGATGTAGACCAGTGATAGAGAGCCGAGCCCCTGAGTTTAATATATAGTACCACCACCTCCACACACACTATGTCTACTTTATCTCTTTTATATTTTCCTTATTTTTTGAAAAAATTATTTCATTTTAAATTTTTCCAAAAAAGAAAAAATAAAATGTATTGGTGAAGACATAAAGGAACTAGAACCCATGTGCACTAAAATGTAAAATAGTATACCCACTACAGAAAACTGTACAGTGTTTCCTCAAAAGATTGAAAATAGAATTATCATATGATCAAACAACTCTATTTCTGGGTATACAGCCAAAAGAATTGAAAACAAGGTATTAAAGAGATCTATGCGAGTGTGGTGGTGCACACCTGTAATCCCAGTCACTTGGGAGGTTGTGACAGGTTCAAACTAGCCTCAGTAACTTAATGAGACTTATTCTAAAAGTTAAAGAAATAAATAAAATGGGACTGAGGGTGCAACTCAGAAGTGGAATACTGCTGGGTTCAATCCCAAGTACAAAGAGAGGGAGGGAGGGAAGGAGGGAGGAAAGAGGGGAGGGAAGGGGAGGAGAGGAGAGGGGGAGGGAAGAGAGAGGTGGAGGGGAGAGAAAGAGAAAGACCCATTTCAATAGTAGCATTATTCACAAAAGACAAAAGTAGTCCAAGTGTCCATTTATTAAAAAAGGAATAAACAATGTACAATATACATATATATACAATGTACAATATACATACAATAGAATATTATTCAGACTTAATTTTGTGTGCAGTCTCTGAGCTATACCTTTAGCCCCTTTTTCCTTTTTTATTTTGAAACAGGGTCTCACAAAGTTGTCTGGCTAAGTTGCTGAGGCTGGCCTTTATCATGTAATTCTCCTGTCTTAGCTTCCTAAGAACTGGGATTACTGGTGTGTGCCACCACACTCGACTTCAGACTTAAAAACTTAAGAAATTCTGACACTCAAGTGTAATATGGATGAGACATGAGGATATCATGCTAAGTGAAATTGGTCAGAAACAGACAAATACTGTGTTACTCCAGGTATATGTGGCACCTGTACTAGGCAAATTCTCAGAGAGGTCAAGTTGTGGAGTTGTGTTTAATGAGTGTAAAGTTTCAGTTTGCCAGATGAAAAGAATTCTGAAGACAGACTGCATGGCAATGTGAATGTGTTTATTGAGAGGAAACAATCTTTGCTGTCTTATGAGAGGTTCTGTAGTGGGGCCTAGGAATTATGCTGACAAAAGACAGATTAGTAGGAGAAAAGGCACACGGATTTTATTAGATGTTAATAATTTAGTTTCACATGCATGGAGGCCTTCATAGAAAAGAAATAAAGACCTGAAGCAGTGGCTAAATACGATGGACTTATAGACTGTTTTGTAGGGATCCAGCCTGGCATAACTAGAGCCATCTTGGTTAGGGTTGTCTGCCAGGCAACCATGGTGATAGGTGAGATAGGGACTTCTGACCCACTGACAGTTGAAATGAAACTGGGTCAAGTGAGTCCTCACACTCAGGCAAGACTGTATTTTAGGATTTCTGCTCCAGTGAGAAGTGAGAGACAGCTCTGACAGTATGGCAGGCTGGCCCGCAGAGCAAAGGTGTACAGCTTCAATGGCATCTGTGGGGTACTGCAGGTTCCCAGTCTCTGGACATCATCACAAGTAGATATGGGGTTTTAGTTGAGCCTATGCTATTCGCATACCTCTTCTTGCAATACTTATCTCATTACATCTTAAGTCTTCACCCCAGGAGGTATGTTTTACTATGCTAATAAAGTACAGGTGACTGCAGGTTTCCTTAGTGACTATTCTATGCTTGTATCTGTCTCTCACCACCTGCCATTGTGCCTTATCATCTGGGAAAGTTCCTAATATTATTTCCAAAACAGGGCAGATTTTTGTCCTGTCTCCGTGGTTTTAGTGACCTTTTCTTGTCTGGCTCTGGCTGCTTAGTTTCTGTGGATCACATGGTCTCAGAAGGCTGAGCTGACTTCCCAGCCTCTCATCTCCAGTCTGTGTTATCTTAATTCCACAGCCTTGAAGACTGGTCCAGTTTTTAACTCCTGATTTTCTGGTATGTGTTTTAGCCCTGTAAGACTGAGAGCTAGCCTGCCTGTCTCACTGGTATGAGAGGAAGACATCTTCATAACTGGAATATGTCTTCTGCTTTTAGGTAGATGGACAGGGCAGAGAGCTTTTCCTGTGCCTGCTTTGTCTCAAATACCTTCAGCTCAAAATAATCTTTACACTGAAGTCTCATATTTAGAGATAGCATTTTCCGGTACCCTTTATACTTAACACTACTGAACTATACATTTAAAAATAGTTAATATGGTAAGTTTTTGTTTATATATTATATATATATTACAATTTTTGAAAATGTTCAAAGCAATACTGTTAGAAAATTAGCTTACATAAGAAGACTATAGCAAGGTAGTTCAAGTGTAAATGGAGTCATGTATCAAGATTTCTGCTTATCATGGTACTTACATGTGTCCCTAAGAACATGCCAACACATGTCCTGTTCTATTCTCTTATTGAGAAGAAAATTTAGAGTATAGTAGTATAATTACCCCCCAAATAATAATACTTAAAATCTCCATCTTCCTCATCCACACACATATTTACATATATGCCTACATACATATGCATTCTTATACACCACTTATAATTTGAGTAATAAAATTAATTCCACGCATAAGCAGATACATCACAATATTAAAGAAGTTGCTATTATCTTTATAGATAAAATTTTCACCACTATATGAAAGCTTTAGCAATTCTCAAATTAAAATGAAAAGATATGGAACAGAGATCAGAAATCCAATTAATATTCTCATTTTCTATTTCTCCTTTGTTCAATCAATGCTACATTTATCATATTTTAATTTATGGGAAAGGCAACCATATAAATGGACAGTCTCTCTTATGAGACGGAGCACAGGAAAATATATACTATAGTTTAGTGCTACTTTATGTAGTAAATAAACTCTGTCCTTTGAGAGCAACTTATTCAAAATGTGTATGCCACACAGCTCTTTTTCCACTAATAGTGCAATACTCCTAGAGTCTTTTTCTCTTTATCAGCTTGCAAGTGTGCATATGTAATAAGCAGTTATTTGGTCTGGGATATAAATAGCTGAAATAAATTTCCTATTTCCTCATTTTTCCTGATGAAAAATATTTAAATGCCAGCTGCATTATAACCTTCAAATAGCTCAATCCTGGTACTTGAAGTCTGAATACATGTAAATGCAAAGAACTTTAGCATTTTGTTTTAATTGCATGTAGCCTTTTTATAAATATTCATCCAATAATTACTGTTAACTTCTTATTCAAAAAGAATTACAAATAGTAGAGAGAGAAGCTGATTTCTTAAAAACGTTTCCCTTAATCCAAAAATGAAGCTAGAGAACATAGAGAATTTCACAGAATAATAATATAATATCTATAGAGAGTTGAAAACATTTTACACATGTATTTCACTAAGACGTCAGGGGAACCCTATTTCTCATCATTTTTACAATTATAGACACATCCACACAATATTATAAATAGTTTTTTATGTAAATATTTTCTTTCTTCTCATACTCAGGGCCTGTTGTATCTGTTTTTGTCTTGGAGACTAAGCCTGTTTTAGGTAAACAACAGGGATTTGGTGGCTGGTTGAGTGATTGATTGGTTGGTTTAGTCAGTGAAAGGAAACTTGGCATTAGAAAATTAATGACTTGCCTAAGAAGCAATAGTGAGCCAGAGTCAGATCTTAAACCTACATGTTTTGCTTCTGTGCCTAGAGATTTTCTGCCCATTATTTGAAAAATATCCCCCAAAAGTGGCTTTTTGTTTTCTCTATTTGATTTGCATATAATGAAATACAGTCTTTTTTGGGCGGATATATACACAATGGAATTTTACTCAGCAATAAAGAAGAACAAAATCATGTTATTTGCAGGGAAATGGATGCAACTAGAAAACATTATGTTAAGTGAGATTAGCCAGTCACAAAGAGTAAAACAGCATATCTCCCTAATATGTGGATGCTAGGGAGAAGACGGGGCATAAGAGGGTCTCCAGATGAAAAAGGAGAGACCCTTGATAAGCAAAGAAGTTGATTTAACCGAAGGGGATGGATGGGGGGGGGAGACACCCTAATGCACAGGATGTACTTACACAATTATATCAAGGTCACTCACTGAACTGAACTTGAGAGGGAGGGAGGGCGAGGGAGCAGGATGGGAATTGGGGAAGGGGTCAAATGAGAAATGTGTGCACATATGTAGTTATCAATTTGTACCTAACAAAGATGTATGCTTACAATGCATGAATTATTACAATAAAAAAATGAAATACAATCTTGTCCCCAAAATATTGCTTATGATCATAGTCATGTTGTTTTCTCTACTTCCAGTAAAACCTAGTTTTAGGTATAGGCTAACACTAGATACACTGGTTACCAAGATGCACTCCAAACTAAATTTTGAGTTTTGCTGGCTCTCATGGAAATACAATTCATTCAATGCCTTAAAAATAATACATATGCACGCACACACACAGAGATATATATATGATATGTATTTGATTAATGTCTGTACAGTTGCTTTTATATATTTATGAAATTTTATGTATCCATAGGTCAGCTATAGTCTTACCTGTTCCAGATAATTAGTATTAAACAACTATGTGTATTAATAAAATAAGTTATAACTTTTAGTGCTTAAAGTATATTCTAAGTTGTTCAAATTAAGTTTCTTAGATGTCCCCCTACACCACACACACACACACACACACACACACACACACAAACACACATACTTTATTCTTCTCCATCACATTCTTACTTAATTTGTTATACATTCCAGGAAACAAGTGCTCAAAATAATGTCTTTAATATCACTTAACAGGTTTCTTTAGTTTAATAATTCATTCTTATTCTCTCTCTCCAAATGCTAATATAAATATTTTAGATTAAGAAACAAAATCGCATGCATTTATTTATTTTCTAAAAACATAGCATTTAAGTCCTATTCTTGTAAGTTTACAAAACCTTAGACACATATTTGATGAGAAAAATGCTAACAAATTTCTAATGCACAGCATTCAACTAAGTTATCCATTTTTTTCAACATTCTGAATCAGACAAAATTTTGTGACATTCTTTTCTAATTTGAAATTGAATTACAAATTAATTTGTAATTCAAATTACAATTTGAAATTGTATTTATATATACATATAGATTGTAATAAGAATCCCATGGAAGGTGTTCAGTAAAGTAAGTTAGACCTCTAGCCTTAATTCAACTTAAAATGTAAAAGAACCATAATTTTTGTTATACTATCATTTTATATCTCAAAAATAACTCAGTCTTACACACAAATATGTTATATATAATGATAAATTTATTATCCTGAGTAAATTAACAAATATTTAAATGTTCCTAGGGATAGATATTCCAGACCTCAACTTCAATTTGTCCTGATGTTTCCCCACAATTGTCTCTACAGAAACTATATTTGCCAAGTCTTTGCCTGTTAAAAAATGAAATTTTTTTTCTGAATATATCTTCAAATGTTTTTAAATTTATATTAAGATCAAATACAACATTAAGTTGTTTGAACAATTTTCTGAATTTAATCAAAACAGTTTGAGGGTATATTCTAGAAAAATTAGGCATGGATATTTGAAATAATTCACTGTTTGGTTCAGACACTCAAGTTTTCCACTAATATAAATTAAGCACTTAAAAACTAATTTAGAGATCCCACTTTTATACCTTTATATGCTTTACAAACAATTTTTATCATTCACAGTTGTAAGTGCCTTAATGTCTTTCACTCTTTGTTTTGCAATGCTGGGGATTGAACCCAAAGCCTCCCACATGCTGTGCAGGTGCTCAGCTAAGCTACATCTCAAACCCTATATTTTTTACTGATAACTATCTAAAAATTGAACTGTGACTAACAAAATTCTCTAAAACAATACTTTTTAGAAACAAGAATTAACATGTTTCTACAATTTTATAATAACAGTTTGAATGTGTGATTCATGGTTAATTTTTCAACATTAGTTGTTTATATGCAATAATACAACCGAGTCATTCAAAACAACTTTCTTTTGTCCCCAGTGAACCTCACATACTGTGATTTGTCTAGGAATTTTGGGTGGCATTTCTGATTTCTTATTGATGACATTCACTATGATGTTGAAGAAAAAGAAATAGAAAGTTATTCATTTCACTAATATTATTTAATATACTATATGTAAAAATCTCAACTGAGGCAAACATAAGCACAGTAAATGTGGCATTTTATGTAGCATTTTTAGACTAAGTAATTTAACTTTTTTTTCTTGGTACTGAGGATTGAACCCAAAGGCATTCTACCTCTGCGCTACAGCCCCAGTCCTATTATATATTTTATTTTGAAATGGGGTCATGGGCTGTTAGGGTTTCATTAAGTTTCTGAGGGTCTTACTAAGTTGCTGAGGCTGGTCTGGAACCTGTGATCCTCCTGTCTCAGTCTCCCAAGTACTGCAACAACAAGTTTGTACTACCAAGCATTTCTTGCTAAGGAATTTAAATCATCCATTTTCAAATGGGTGAATTTTTCCACAGTTTATTACTTAATAACTCAGGCATTTAGTTGCTAAGTGATTTTTAAAAGTGCCATATTCCACAAATATTTTAAATTTCTGCTCAATTAAGACTTTACTTTTTTTAATCCATGTTTCGCTATTAAGTCACTTCCTACCTTGATAATCCCAGATGTCATAACATTTCATTTATTTATATTCTGATAGTTAGAACTACTCTTTAGAAATCTGGAATAGTATTTAAAAAGTTTTCCTGAATGTGTATTACATTTATTCATTCTATCACACCATAGCATATAAAACAAAATAATAAATGCAACATTTTAACATAATAATTCCACCTAGAATGTTTAAAATTATTTTGAAGAATATGCTTATTGTATATCTTTAAAAATGCAAATGTGACTAAATATATAAGAACATATGCATTAACTATATGTAAAATTACTTAGACTTTACAACATACACATTTTATATTCAATGTTTAACCAGATGCTGGGGACCAAACTGTCCATAACATTTTTTGATTTTTTTTTTAATTTGGTGCATTATAATTTTACATCATATTGTGATATAGAGTAACAGAAAAATACATACACATGACCCTTGTAGAGAGACATTTTAAAAGCATACAGTGATGTGAGAAACGACTTAGCTACTAGATGAATCTTCTAACAATTAGCGCAAGCATCTCAATAATGATTTGGTCTTATTTTTAAATAATTCAGAAAGAAAAATATTGCATTTAATGAATGTAATATTAATACCACAATATATAATGTAATTTGGAATTAATGTAATATAGGTAGAAAACTTTATTTGTATTATGATTTTGTTGTGTATAAAGAAAATCATTACGTGCATAAAAGAACAACGTCTATTTGTAGGGAAGTGTGTCCTGGAGTATACTTGTAAACTTGGGAACATTTTAAAAATCTCAGGACATACCTTTTATGACTGCAATGAGTTTTTTTTCCAAGGACTATATACTAGAGTGGCAATACCACAATCATATATATATATTCTGATTCCTATTACATTAAAGTATGTTTAATTATCTAGAGAATAGATTACAGTTAAGCACATAAACATTGATTTTTTTCATTTTTCATGCAGTATTATTTACAGGCAAATGTTCTTTCAGTTCCTGATAACTCAGCATTCCAATTACAAATACCAGCATAAATTACTAGAAACAATAATAAATAATTTTAAAGGGAAAAAGAATAATACAGACAATTGGCAATTTTTATGTTGGAACAATAAAGCATGTACTCTTTCAAAACAAAGTATATGATGCATTTTATGTAGATGAGAATTTACCTATTAAAGTACATATTTGTTCTGTATTTGCTAAGATAAAGCAAAGAAAAACAAACAAAAAACTCATAAAAAAACCCTGCTGGGCCTGTGTAATCTAAATGTCTTTGCAAGTAACATATTTTGATCTGTCAGAGAAGAAAATAGTTCCTATTTCTCAGAATATGCATGCACAGTAAATTTCTGCCATGTCATAGGTAGTTAGAGCACTACAGTTCTAGAATTATACAGTCTCAGCTGATGTTCTGAGATTATGATATATGTGCATTACTAATACACAAGATGAATTAACAGAGGTAAACTTACCCTTCTAATCTTACATCAGGCAGACTTCTGTTAAGTGCAATCAAGTCACTGGCCATAAGGTTAAACTGGTTGATTTTAAACAGTTCTTTCATTTTCTCCTGGTCATCTTTTGGAATCAACACAG
>PVLC010016418.1:0-35498 GCA_004027655.1 Graphiurus murinus | reverse complement strand
TCATTTGGGGTCTCTCTTTCCTAAGAGTAGAGTTCATTCAGACCCACACTTGCTACTTGAAGTGTCGAGCCCTGTTAGAAATGCAGAATCTTGAGCCCTACTTAATGAGGACCTGGATTTTACAAAACCCCAGGTGGTTTGTATCCAGTGTTAGCTCTACAGTAGAGGTATCATCTTGGGTTTCTAATTTCTAACAGATGAATCTATTTTTATCTAGGTTCTGAAGAAGAAAGAAGCATTCAGCTTCCTTTAAGCAGATAGGTAGAGTTTTCAATTCCCTATTTTGGAAACAGGGCCGGCCTTTGTGTTCACTGTTCATCACGCACAGTGGGCTTGTGCCCTGGACTTGCCTCCCTGAGTGGGTGTTAAAACCTCAGGTCTGTGGGCTACAAACAGTTTCTGTACTGCGATAGGTCCCCACAATCTGCCAGACAAAATAACCTGATTTTGTGGTCTCCATTAGTACTTTTCTTTACATCAAAATTTTCTAGGTATTTGCAAAAATTTATGTTTTTCTTTTTTAGCACATACATAAAATGTGAGGGGTATTTTCTCTTGCTATTTCAGACTGCTATATTAGTGCGTTATCTAGGTTTTAAAGCACTTAGGTCAGTGAAATTATGAGAAGTAGGACGAGGGAAAAAAAAACTATTAGAGAAAGACCATAGTTATCACTTAATTTTGATTAAATAATGGAATAATATATAGGCTTAATTATTACTGTTAGCGAAATTAAACTGCATAGAAGTATTGTGAAATTAACAGGAAGAAAAGGGAGGGAGAGGAAATGAAGAGAAAGTTGAATAAGTTAGCAAAATTAGTGAAAAGTGAAGAAGAAATAATAAAAAGTGCTACATGACAAATAAGATGGAATAAAAATACCTGGCATGTTAGTTGTCTTAGCAAGTTTGAATTGATTTCTATATCAAATAATCAGAATAATGTTAAAAAACAAAGAAAATTCAATATTGTTATTTTTAAGAAAGATACAAAACAAAATGGCAGAGAAAGTAAAATATTTAAAAATTGATAAAGATATAACAGGCAAATGTAAAAGTAAAAAAGAAAGCAAGGTAGGAAACAATTCAGAAAAAAACAGAATTCAGGTAAAAATTGTTATACAGGACTGTTAAAATAACTTTAGGCAGGACAGAACCTTAGGTTTAGTTCACCTGAGGGATGGTACACCAAGGAAACTGCTTTTTGCCCTACTTATTTCTCCCTAAACACTGTGGGCTAGGCTAAGGCTGTTTGTACCACTTTCTTGTATCTGGTGAACAAGCAGGAAAGGAGCCAGATTTTCCAAGCCTGTGTGCTTATGGCAAAGGGAGAAGTCTTTCAAAAGCACAGAGAAATGCTCAGTCTGTGCAGGTGATACTCATAACAACTTTTTGTTCCTGTGGGAACATAGAAACTTTGGAGACTAGGGGCATACTGTGATTGCTCCTACATTGTATAACTATCCCCCAAATTTCCTTTATCTTTTCCCTTAAAAATAATTTTTCTCTTTGGTGGACTCTTTCAACCAATTTCATCACCATCTCATTTGCAATCTAAGCATAAATTATAATATAAAATGAGATGACATGAACTAACACCAAATATTTCTTTTGTATTAGTAAATATAAATAAAATAAACTCAATTTATAAAATATTAGCATATATTTTTAAAATCTACCATTTAATTTCAAACAAAACCCAATGAGGTACAACATATAAAAATGAAAATACATGTCATCATAAGAAATTATAGTGACTTTTTCTAAGTTCACAAGTAGTGAAGTGAAAAAATAATGGAAAACTAATAAGACAGATAAAATATTATGTTTAAAGAAAAAATAAAAATTTGCCCTTGAGATTAGAGAAAATCAATTAAAAGAATCATTTTAACCATTCTTATGTCAAGGAAGAAGTTAAAATAAAAATAAAATCTTTAGAAAAATAAATGATGAAGCTCCATGTATCAGGACCTAGGAATTCAGCCTGACCTGACTGTAGCCCTCTTGAGTAGTTATCACCATAGTTACCCCTGAGTAACCCTGACTACTTTCTCCTACATGGTTTCCAAGCATACTGTGGTCTGTAGAGCTTTACAATTACACCCTGGAGGGTGCCAGGAATGAGTCTGATGTCCTTGATATTAGCTTAAGATAAAATAGTTACACTCTGGGCTTGGAGGAAATAGCATTTGTCCTGAATGTAACAGAAGCCTCCACCTTCTCACAGATTACAGGGATCCACTGGCCTTGCTACCACCCAGGACCATGCTTCTGTCAGTTGCCCCAATATTATCTATATGTAATATTGATCTGCCTGCCTTTCTTTCTTTAGTGTCACTGTACTTTACAACTGGTTCTTATACACTGGGACCAGGTTGTTCCAGAGGAGAAAGTAAATATCTATATTATTAAGATTCAAAGAATTAAAGTAAGTTAATTTGTGCACATCTATATCTTAAAAATAAATATATCATTCTCTATAAACTAAATTATGATGTGAGATTATGCTGCACCAATAAAAGTAAAAAAAAAGAAACTAAATAAAGCAAACCAAAAATTTTTACATACCCTCCAAAAATAAATTTCAAAATATATAAAATAAAATAAAATATAAATGTAAATATAAATATAAATATTGGACTAGAATACAGAAAAATAACTTTTGTTAATCTAAGAACCAATTCTTACATAAAAGTTAAACATAGAAGTAACTTTAGATGACCAAAGAAGAAAAAAAGATGCCTAGTAAAATGTTGGAGTAAGATACCATGTATATTAATTTTTGTGTGTGTGTGGTACTGGGGATTGAACCCATGGGCATTCTACCTCTGAGCTTCACCCCTAGTCCTATTTTTTATTCCTTATTTTGAAAAAGGGTCTCAGTAAGTTGTGGAGAGCCTCACTAAGTAGCTGAGGCTGGCTGAGAACCTGGATCCTCTGGTCTCAGCCTCCCAAGTACTAGAATTACAAGTGTGTGCCACCATGTCCAGCTCCCATGTTTATTAATTCTATGCAAATCAGTTTTAAAAAACTTTAACAATGAAAAAGTTGACAACAATAATTTAATTTGCCAAAATTACCCATGAGACAGAAAATCAAAGCAAATCACTTACCATAGGAACACATGATAAAGATTTTTACCTTCTTCAATAAAATAAACTATGAAGTTCAATAGCTAAATTTCACAAAATCATTTACAAAGAGAAAGGTCTAATGCTATTTAAGTATGTCCAGAGGATGGAGAATGAATAAAAGGTTTTTAAAAATTTGATCAAAAATATATTATGAATTAAACATAATTATAAAGCTCAAATTGGACAATATAAGCTGCAGACAAGTTTCACTTAACAATGTTAATGCAAACATCTAAGTAAAATGTTAGTATGTGAACATTTGAGGTCCATAACTATAATTCAAAGGTAGGTAAATAATGTTAAATCTATTACTATAATTAAGCAGAGCAATAAATCAAAGAAGTAGAATTCTGTGATAGGATTATTTTTCTAGATGTTGAAAGATTTGAATTAAATTTAATATTTGTTCTTCATAAGAACATATAATAAGACACAATAAGTAGATGTTTAATGAGTACGTGCCTACTTGCCTTCATTAAGCTAACTCTCAAAGCACTAGAATAATTTCTGTGTATGTCAGGATTAAGATTTTACAAATAGTGGTGAGTTTGGTTATTTTGATAAAAATATTTAGCAGATATGATAATCTGATAGAGAAAATACTTCAACCATCACCTTACAGGTACTAAAAGTCTTCCAAGAGAACGGTGCATTTCCAGAAAAAACTCTGGAGGAAAGTGTGAGCCCAGAGTCTGAATTATGGAGAGCAGAAAGCTGAGCAACAAATTTTCTGTCACGCTCAAGAAATTTCCTAACTTCAGGAAAGCTTGTCTTCAGTTTTGTGGCCATATTAAAGGGGACAGGAGCCAAGGTCCAGAACCTCCAAAAGCCGACTGAAGATTGTCCTTACCCATTAAGCTGTAGTTATATGATTACAAAAGGCTACACCCTCAAGGTAAGAGAATGCCAAAATCATTGCATCCTTTTTCTTCTGTCATTTATAGATTATGAGAAAGATCACTTTGATGCGATCACACCATGAAGATGGGATATGGAAAGACAACAGCAACAAGAATTCCTGAGTTGGCTACAGGACAATTCTTTGCAGATTTGCAGGCTGAAACCATGGTGGTTCAGAGAATCTCAAGATATAAAGTGGATTTAAATTGCCAGAGGGAAACAAATATCAGTGCTGACTTTTTAGCAAGAGAGAGTGGATTCTAAAAAGTTTTTATAAGTCCTTAACTTTATTAACTGTAAGCAATCTAAGATGATTTGATATATATTAAAAACATTTTTAGGACTCCAGTTAACATTTTATGGGTAATATAATCCATATATGAAGGTATCACTACCAATCTCACTAACATGCACAGGGAGAGAGGAGGGAAAAGGGGGCGTTGAATGAGGAGGGAAATACACCAACTGCTGGGTGTGTGTATATTTGTATCACTTTGTATGTCACTATGATGTGTATTTAAAATGCACCAATAAAAACGTAAGATAAACTAAAAATGATTTTTAAGGGTATTGATTAGCTCATGAAGGTAAGCAGGAATGATAGAAAAACAGATTTTAGGAACAAGAACAAGAACCAATAAAAACAGGCCTTCTCAGACTTCAGATATTGGAATTATCTAGTCTAGATCATGAAAAATCTTGCCTACCCCAGAAATTAAATAATAAGAAATATAGTACAGAGAGATTCATGTACATATATATATATGAATGATAAGAAAAAATATATAGCATAAGAAACTTTCAGGAATTACAAAATAGGGAGTTATGATACAAGAAATTAGAAAATATTTTAACTGATAATGAAAATACTGCATATTAAAATTTGTGGGGTGCAGTCAAAATTATGTTCTAAGGAGAATATATACAATATAGTTGTATATATTAAAGGGGAACTGACAAATTTAAAAATATCTATTTAAATAAATCAGAGAATGAACAGAAAATAAAGCCTTAAAGAGGGAAATGGAGTATATAACAAAATAACAAGATTATCCTTTTTACATTTAAAAAATCTGGTAAAAATGATTTAAAAAATGACATAAATAACCATATCAAGAAAAAAGTATTATCACAAAAGAAATTAGAGGCAGTTTTAAGTTAAAAAATATTATGAATAATTTTACAATGCCATGGTAAAAATTTAGATAAAGTGAGAAAATTTCTAAAAATATTTTCAGGAAATATATTTTAGAGAACTGAATAATATTGTCTTGATGAAAGAAATTGAGAAAATAATTAATTTTTTTTAATGATCCACATATGGTTTCACCAGAGTTCAGGTCATACAATGAAGCAAAAATATAACCTTATTCAAAGTCTGTCAACCAACAAAAGAAAGAATTTACATTCTCTTACTAATACTATGAAGGTAAGACAATTTGAATACCAAATCTTAAATTGCAAAAAGATTATTATAAGCCAACCTTTTGTTTGAACATAAATGTTAAAGTCCTGAACAAAATACCAGGTTGAATCCAATGACATACATGCTTCTATCCTGTTGAATAAAATTTTTGGAGGCCATTGATTTGTATGGAGTACCTGCACTAGATTCGAACAGACTCAACTAAAATAAAGCCACTCATGTTAAAGTTCCATCTATGCAATCTAAAGCTCAATTGTTTATTTGACCTTTGGATAAATAGAAGAAAAATCTCCAAACAGGAAAATTTTAGCTAGCAGAGTATGGAAATAATCTGCTTTAACCCTTACAAAGACAGCAACTTGACCTTTTTTGGATTATACTGTTTCCTTTTTCCTGCCCAAACTGTCTTATAAAAAATGACTGTTCATTAGGGTGTGCCCCCTTCCCCATCCATCCCCTTCAGTTAAGTCAACTTCTTTGCTTATCTAGGGTTACTCCTTTTTTATCTGGAGTCCCTCTTATGCCCCATCTTCTTCCTAGCATCCACATATTAGGGAGAACATATGCTTTTTTACTCTTTGTGATTAAATAATCTCACTTAACATAATGTTTTCCAGCTGCAAATATATCAAAGTCAATCACTAAACTGAACTTGAGAAAAAGGGAGGATGAGAGAATGGGGTGGGAATTGGGGAAGGGGTTAAATGAGAAATGTGTGCATATATGCCTTTATCAGCTTGTACCTAACAAAGATGTATGATTACAATGCACCAATTAATATAAAAAATAAAAAAAGACTGTTCTTTCTACCATGTGCATTGGAATGCCTTATCTAAATCTTTAAATGAGATACTTCTCAATTTATAAATCACTAATGAAAGTCAAGTATATCTTAAAATAAATTTGTTGAAAATTTTAATAATCTCTATTTATTTATATACGCATATATATGCACATATATGCATATATATAAATGCTATAGCATATATTTCTATTTGTATGCATCATTATCCAGTTGGATTTATTCTAAGATTGCAAGGCTAATATGAGATTAAAAAAATCAGCTTTAGTCCACCACATTAGCATTATAAGAAAAAAAAATAATAAATTACATAAGTCTGGGCAGTAAAGTATTTGATAAAATTTAACATCCACCTAGAATTTAAAACTTTTAGAGAATTCTGAATAAAAGAGAAAATCCTTAGCCAAATAAAAGTTGTCTCTGTAAAGTTAGAATAATGATTAAACTTAATAGTGAAGTGCTTAAAGCGTTCCCTCTGAGAAGGGGATAACTAAAATTAAACCACCACACAAACAAACACACATACAACCTCTATTTATGATTTTATTGGAGAACATAACCAGTTCATTTAGACATAAAAAAAGAGATGAAAGATATACAGATTGGGAGAAGACAAATAAAAATGCCATATTAAGGAAAATAAATGTGTTAAGTCCAGTATGTTTGATGAACATAGATGCAAAAATTCTTAATAAAATACTAGCAATTGACATTCAAAGTCACATCAAGAGAATAGTGCACCACTGCACCACAACTTAGTTGATTTCATTCCAGGGATGCAAGGTTGGTTCAACACATGCTCGTTAATAAGTGCAACTCATCACATAAACAGAATGAATGACAAAAAACACATGATCATCTCAATATATGCAGAAAAAGCATTTGACAAAATCCAACAACCGTTTATGGTGTACATGGATATTCATAGAAATATTATTCATAATAACTATAATTTTTAAACACTCCAAATGTCCATCAGCTGATGAATAAATAAACAAAAGTTGTATATCCATCACTGGAATAATAAAAAACCATAGAAAGGAATGAAATATTGATAGCATGCTACAACTTGGACCTTGAAAGCTTTTTAATAAGAGGAAGAAGTCAGTGCCCCCCAAAGCATATACTGTATGATTTTATTTATAGATAATGCCCAGAATTGGCAAATCCATAAAGACATAAAATTTATTTGTGACTGCGTAGATCTGGGGGGATGGAATTTGTTGGGAAGGAATGGAGAGTGATTACAAGTCTATAATATATACACAAACATTATACATATATGTATAGTACTGTATGGTGGAAAAATGTTAAAAATTAGACTGTGGTGATAGTTGTACAACACTGTAAATATTAGAAAAGTCATTAAGTTACACATTTAAATGGGTGAATTTCATAGTATGTGAATTATATATCAATAAAGCTATTAAAATGGAATTTTTTAAAAACACCCCAAATCACAAATCATTGAAGGGTTTGAACTTCCCCTGAAAGGAGTTGCAATTCCTTACCATTTGAAGATTCACTGGAAAGAGTAGATGATGATTTCTGACTTTATGCAATACTGTACATTCTCAAGACAAGCTTTCCACCAGGTTATCTCAGTTGATTTCTCTAGTAACTTTTCAGTTTGAACATGTCAGCCATTAAATTACACATTGGCAGATGAACAAACACAGGTTCTGAAAGATTAGATGTTTTAGCACAGTCATGTCTATAGCAAATGAAAATCTGGTTTTTGCTTTCTATAAGACACACACCTAATCTTAAACTAATTTTTAGTTGGTATGTAGGAATGATATATATTGATATATGGAGTATGATGAGTAATGACTAAGTTGATCTAATTAACATGTGAATTACCTTAAATATTTCTTATTGGTGGCATGAACACTTAAAATCTTTCAACAATTTTCAAGAATACAGTATATTGTTATTAACTTTAGCCAATAGGTTCTACGATATATCTCAACTTATTTCTTCTATCTAATTGAAAATTTCTGTCCTTCCATCAACATCTTCCCAAATGCCCTCTTCACCCTGGCACGTGGTAACCATCACTCTACTCTCCTTACGAGACCAACTTTTATTAGATTCCACATTTAAGTAAGATCATAAACTACTTGTCTTTCTGTGCCTGGCTTATTCCATTTAACATAGTGTCTATGGTTGCATCCATGTCATTGCGATGAAGAGATCTCCTTCTTTCTTAAGGTCTAATTGTATTCTATTGTTTATCTATACCATATTTTCTTTATCTCTTCATCCACTGATGGACACTTAAGTTCATTTCGTATCTTGACCATTGTGAATAATGCTGCAGTGAATATGGGAAATCTCTTCAACATAGTGATTTTATGTAAGTGAAAAATTTTAATACAATGCTCTTCTATCATTTCTAGTTGTCATGGGATTTTCCTAGATGATTGACAGCTGTATCTACCAAGGTCAAAGCACCCAATCTGACAGTGTTTGGGGTTTTTCCCTGGTTTTACTTCTTCCTCATATGGAGATAAATGTTTCTCTATTCTGCATGCAGCCAGTTTTGCTCTTTGGATATTAAATCTATGATTAGTGACCATAAATTTGACTCATGCAGATAAAATATAATTTCTACACTCAGGAGTGTAAAAATCTAATGTTCCATTGGGAAATAAAATCGCAACTGGACAAGAAAAAAAGCCCAGGACACGGAAAAGGAATAAAGAAACTTGAGAAACCTAGGCATCAGTTATAAGGAAATAAGGAATCTTTGATGTGAGCCCAGAAATGCCCAGCACAAGATTCTACATCTTGGGAGGCTAGAAGCCTGTCTCTGTGCTCAGTAGCATGGCGGATTCTGGCAGAGATGGCTGTGACCATCTGACTGACTTGGAATGTGATAGGGCAGAAGGGTTAGCAGTTCCAAACATTTGCTTCTCTCAGGGGCTCCAATTTTTCACTCTATGAAAACTTGGCAAGGTGCCCATTTCTTGATTTTTTTTTCTTTTTGCTCCCCTTCTCCCTTGCCAACACACTTTGCATGGCAACTGGGAACATGCCTGATCACATAAGGAAAATTCTGATTGAGGCCAAGCAGTGCACTGAGGCCTGAGTTCAACTTTGAGCTTTGCCTCTGACCCAGATACATACAACCTAGGGACTTAAAAACCACATGTGGCATTTAGTGCAGGAAGAAGATGGAACTGACTTTCTGCCTTCATGCAAAAAGAGATGGAGGTGCTAACAAAGAAGAGTGTTCATGCCACCAAAATAAGAGGTTTGGGAGTATTCAGACACAGCTGAACTCTATTAAAAGAGTGCCACAGGAAAGTAATGGCTACGTTTCAGCATTTCAGAGATCCCTTATATATGGCTTTGTATCCTGTGCCTTGAAGCAAAACTCAAATCCATCCAACCTTGAGACACACTACAAGAACACATTGTTTCATTTCTTAGAAAATATTTAGGATTTTCTATTTTGACTTAATATGAACAAGCCTCTGCATTTGGAATTCTGAGGTTACCAGCTTGTCATGTATGTTACATAATTCCCGTCATTCGACTGTAGGTAAAGGATTATAAACAAACTGTGGACATATTATTTTATTCTGACTCTGCTGAACACTGTTCTCACAGGAAGAAAAAGAAAAGAAAAGAAAAAAAAAAAAAAGCACAGGTAGCAAAACTTCATCTCCCCCAAATGCACTTCAATACATTTTAAGTATAAAAACCTAATTTAAAATAATGTCAGCATCTTTGGGCTGTAGAATATGAGGCTCAGCATCTTTAAATTATTTAAGAGGTCCACAGAGGACCAGTTATGCTTATAACGTCAGATTTACTCAAAGAAAGGGGAGAGCAAAGCAAAGTGTTGAATAAGGGTTTCCGATGCAGTTTCATTGAGTTATTTCTGCATCTGTAATTGTAACAATAGTCCTACCAAACTTTAAAACAAAACCAGATATGCCTGTACATAAGGTTATGAGATATATCTTGTGTGTGGGTTTTGCATTTTTAAAACAAATATTTGCTTATGTTCCATGGCTGCTACTTCTCCTTTTGGCTTTTATTTTCTAACAATAAGATCTATCCAAAAAACATACTGAAAAAGATGATGGCCCTGCCACGTCAAAAGCTTGTCCTGTTTCCTTGAAAAGAGATAGGTGTTATATATATATAACTTATATATATATAACTTATATATATAACTTATATACTACGTAGTATATAACTATCTTATTTCTCCCTTTTCCAATGGTCTGGAATATAAAAGAAAATCCTTTTCTCCCCTTAAGGCAAAGAATACTGCATAAATAATTTTAGTAGCATACTAATTGGCAAACTCTCATTTACCATAAAAATGGAAATCAATAAAACATGTATTATAATGTTCAGAGGGCTCTTTGCTGGCCTGAAGTGATAAGAAAATACACTTAGAACTTTTGTAATTAAAAGCCCTATCCAAAATAAGCATGGTTACCTGATTCTAGTGTATTGAAAATGCATTAATTATTAGAATTTTCTAAAGCTATCATGGTCTTTTAGAGTCCATTATCAGGAGTTGAGTAGATAGAGAACTGTGTATCTGTTTATCTTTTTTGAGAAACACAGTTTACTGGAACTAACTAATAGCCACTGGATGAAGGAGCCCATTTCCATGTTAAGGCCACAGGTATTGCAGAGAGACTAGCTTTATTGAGGAATTTCAAAGGGAACACAGAAGAAACTGTAGAATAAAAACCTTTTATAGCATATCTGATAATGATTTAAATGTATAATAACTGTGGATTTCAGGAAGCACAGACCTCCGACCACACAGAAACTCACCTGCTGCTCTGCTATCAGTTTCTGAGTTCTCTAAATGCACCTTCATGAAAGTTGCATTCTATTACACGGATGGATTGGTGGAGTTTAACTAACAAGCAACTTATATGCAAGGGGTCCTCCAGCATTCTACATATGTAAGCAATGAGGGGCATTTGGCACAGGACTCCTTTTATTCTGAGTTAGCGCCTTTATCCCTCAAGGAACACTGCCAGAAATTGTTGAGTTTCAGAGGACAACCTCAGAAGCTTTGCTAAAATGACTTTTATCTCTGGGAAAATTTTAGATATTGTTTTATAGTTTACTATTCTCTTGCTTTCACTTTTTTACACAAATCATTTTATTTATCTGCATAACCTATGTAAGTATATTCTATATATTTTTAAGTTTAATTTTTACTTTTATTGGTTCATTGTAACCATATATCATGATGAAATTGAGAGTATAGAGGCATACATGCACACAGCACTCTGTGAGACCTACCCCAGCTCCCCTCCCCCACCCTCCTGACACATGATGTTGCAATTGACATTGATAAATTTGTGTATGCACATCATGTCCATTGAAGTTTTATTCGTAGTTTATCAGAAATTATGGAGTTTCCTAGATTTGCTGCAAGTTTCATGTTCTCTCTCCTTTGCTCAACTTCTGTTTCTCCTTGTTCTCCATCAATTAAAAAATACAGTTTTCATGTGGGCCTTGTTCCTTAAGTGGCCTCAGGTCCACTGTTGTAGTGACCCATGCTCCAATTTTTTCTCTTCACTCATTTGCCTTAATTTTTTTCTATTTTTTTTTATAATTTATGCTCCATTTACTGCATGATTCTCTTGAAAAAATGCTTATAGCACTATTTAGCTAAATGAAAAGTTGAAATTAAAAAGACATAAACGGAAAACTATTCATGGAGATTGGGAAAGATAAAGAGGAAAAGACATTTCTATACTTGAGCATAGCTGACTCTCTGGAAGTCAAAATAAACAGGGAAAGATGATAGATTACCTCGCTATCAGTGACTGAAAAACAGAAGACTGCCTCTTCTGTAGAGATAACTTTTCTGTCAAGGTGTGAGGGAGGAGTGTACTATTTGTATTGTAAGGGCATTGAATAAAGTCTTGGGCAATGTACTTAGAAGTTTCACAGCAGGAACAGAAATAACCTCTTTATGGTTATTATTAGAGCAAACACTGACATAAAATGAAATCATATGTAGTAAAAACACTTCTACTTATGGGCTTGAGAAAATAGGCCATTTGTGTTACTTTTTGGTGGCCTAATTTGATACATAAATAAAATGTATATAATAAAAATGAATGATAAATAAATACATAAATAAATGATTTATTCATAAAATGTATATAAGAGAAATACATGATTCATACATGATAAATAAATGGGAGATGAAGGATATATCAGTATTATTTATAATCATTTCCAACTGTATACACTGCCATGTCTCCTTCCTCCAGAGATTTTTTTCTTCATTTATTTATTTATTTATTTATTTATTTATTTATTTATTTATTTATTTATTTTTGCGGTACTGGGGATTGAACCCAGGGACATTCTACCTCCGAGCTATACCCCCAGTCCTATTTTTTTTATTCTTTATTTTGAAACAGGGTCTCACTAAGTTGTGGAGGACCTCACTAAGTAGCTGAGGCTGGCCACGAACCCATATCCTCCCATCTCAGCCTCCCAAGAACTGGGATTACAAGCGTGCACCACCACGCCCAGCTCCTCCAGAGAATTTCTGATGCAGCCATTCCCTGATAGAAATTCTACGTTTTTCCAATGGATCATACATAGATGTCTTTATATAAGCAGGTTTTCACATATGCACTCAATCATTTATAGTATTGAATAACACATTCTTTAAAATGTAACCATAAATTGAAATAACTATTTAGTGTATCACAATGGCATGTATTACTATTCCAAAATATAGACACTCGTCATTTTTTTTTCTTTTCATAGGGCTGAGGATCAAACGCAGGCCTTGCACATGTTAGGAAAGTGCTTTACCACAGAGTCCAATCTCCAGCCCATTAATTGAACATTTTTAATCCCAATAACAGTTTTTAAGGGAGGCAAGTATTTTGACCCATATAAATTTATATCGATTATTAAAATTATATGTTATTGTGTCAGTAAAAATTCTCAAGAGAATTACATAAGGTTATCTTTGACACTCGGAGGGAGGATAAAGAAGTACTAAATGAAAATTGAGATAATAATACTCGAGTTGCATCGATTTATTTGAAAGAGATGAAAATTTAAATTGGAAGTGACTGAAATATCAGGAAACAGAATACTTCAGGGATTTTTGTTGTTGCTGTTTGTTTTCTTATTTGTTTACACTTTGCTACTTCCCAAGAATAAGGGTCCAAAAAAGAATTAGTTTCTTATAGTAAAATTAAGATTCAATTTTCCACACATTTGACTTAGATGTGTCTGTCATAATATCACATATACATACGGAAATTGATATTCACATACAAGTACAATCATCACTGGAAACATATAAGACATATAATTCTTTATCTTATATTTTATTTAAAACTATATCTTTACATTGTAGAAAGATAATTTTTCTCTTACAAGTGATTTCCTTTCTAAAACCGTATGTTGGAAAGTCTAAACAATACATGGATATACAATTTAGTTTATTCCTAATATAAAAACTATGTCCTCTCACTTTCTGCCTCTATTATATAGTTCATCTTATAGCTAAGGAATCATCTGATCACTTGGAAGGTGTTTCTCACCAAGAAAGTGTGTGATTACTTGATCGTTGACCACTGCTTGAGCAGGAGAATATGATATTCTTTCCTTTCTGTGTCACTCACTGTTTGCATTAAGCCAACTTCCTTATGACTTTCTGTGTGTGTATATACTTGTATGCATATTAGTATATCTATATGTTATAAACACATGCATATAATATCTATTTATCTATCTATACCAATGACTTCCAAATTCATATCCCCAGCCCCTGTTTTTCTCCAGAATTTATGTGTCCAACTATCAGTTCATCATCTCCACTTGGATATTTAATCAGCATTTAAAACTGGACATATTCATGATTGAGCTCTTGATACCATTTGTACTTGCTCTTTCAGAAGTGTTTTCTATTCTACTATATGGCAAGTCCATCTTCCCCAATTCCTCAGGATAAAAATTTTTGGATTATCTAGACTTTTGTCTCTCATAACCCCCTACACCTTCATATAATGTATTGTCAAATTCTGTTGGATGTATCATCAAAATATGTCTAAAATTTGACCTAGCTACATTTAGTGAAACTCCTGGTCAGATGCACCATAATCTTTTGCCTGGATTAATGCCATCATCCACTAACAGGTCCTGTGTTTCCCTTTGCCATGATTTGCAATAATGTGAGATGCAGATAGTTGCTGCAAACAGAATTTTAGGAATCCTAGAAGATCCCTCATATGTTAGTCATCAAAATGTATTCATTACTGTTCATGTACTCATTAAGAGAGGAAGGATTCTATGTTATAACTGAAATAAAATTTTCATATGCCCTCATTTCTATACTTGGCCAAATAAAAAAAAAACTAAGCAACAAAATTATGAAGGAAATTCAGTTTCCTTTTGCTTTATAAGGCACTTTTAAATAAGTATTCAGTCAATTCAAAGTCCTATAAATGGTATTTCCTACACACTCTCTTGATGTCTGCATCCCTCTCCTTGCAAAGACTCCATTCACTGGCAGGGTTACAGAAGGAGCCCCAAATGCCTCTTGTTCCTATTAAGTTCTTTATAAGTCAGATGTGGTAGTGCATGCTTGTAATCCTCGTACTTGGGTGGCTGAGACAAGAGATAGACAGTTTAGGACAGCCTTAGCCTTCTGTTTCAAAAATAAAAAAGGGCTGGTGAGTGGCTCAGAGGTAAAATGCCCCTGGGTTTGATCCCCCCCTCTTTTCTCTCTCTCTCTCTGTCTTCTCTCTCTCTCTCTCTCTCTCTCTCTCTCTCTCTCTCTCTCTCTCTCTCTCTCTCTCTCTCTCTCTCTCTCTCTCTCTCTCTCTCACACACACACACACACACACACACACACACACACTTCCTTACAACTCCTCCTTCTCGCCAGCACTCCCTGATTTGCTGTAATCTCCTGAAACCAAGATTAAATATCCTTGTTTACAAGAGTCACCATAAGCCTATGACACTGAAGGTAATTCTTATACCTGGGACTCTCCTCCACATATGGTTCATTATATCCCCTTTTCTGATAGGATCCTCATCAATTCCTGAAACACTTCAGCTCTGTCCTCTTGAATTAATATCTATTATCATCAAAATCTTTTATATAATCAAACTCTCCTTTGAATATTGCTTTGTTTGCCCATCTGTCTTCTCTAAATAAAACTTGACTCTTCCTAGACAACATTGTTCTCTTCTGATCACCTCCAGTGGAGGCTGTTTTTCTCTTCATCCCCTTTCATTTACTGTGTCAATTTCAGCAAAAGAACCTAGATCCTTATTGCCACTTCTGGTCCATTTTATCTCCCTTCTCTCTAAAAATCCTACAATTTATAATCTCAGATTAGTAGACTCTACTTCCCCCTACCTTGTCTCATTATACTCTTCTACTGATTTCTACATCACTTTCCCTTACTGTGAAGGTGTGGGATGATTTTATGACTTTTGCCTAAAATAAATTTTGCTTAGTTCACTATCTGTTCATAGTCTGTTCTTTGGATTCTTTTAATTATTTTTCTACATTCGTCTTGTGCTCTACCTCATGTCCTTTACTGACCATTCATATTTCAGACTCTAAATCTTATTGTGACTGATAACTCTAACCCATTTATAATTTCAATCTCAATCTCAATCATGCCACTGTTGGCCCATTATTCCCTATCTCTTTAGCTCACTCTCTACATAGGTTCTCTACCTATCTGGATATACAACCTGTTATGCTGTTTCATTTTCATTCTCCTTTATCACTGCCTATATTAGTAAGAACTCACAGGATGTGTATGAGGTGAAAGAGGATTTATCAAATCATCTTACAGTCTAATGCATTATAGTCTCAGTGGCTGGCTGCATGTGGAGAGCTGGAGGAACCAGTAGCTGGTCCAGGGGTCCAAGAGCTAGAGTCTCAGAATAGGAGTGATGAAAATGCAGTCCCAGTCCAAGGCCAAGAAACTCTCTAGAGAACTGATAGTGAAAGTCCAGTTCGAAGAGCTGAAGGCCCATATCCCAGACAAGAGCAGATGCGCTTTTCTCAGGAAGAACCAAGCATGATTCACTCAGTTTCCTCCTTTTTCTCCAGGTCCTGAGCATATCAGAACAGTGCTGCCCACACTCAGGGGAAGACTTCCCCTTCAATTGGCCATCACATAAACCAATCATTTCATCAACACTCCCCAAATCACATAATCTTAGGTGTTTCATAATACAGTCAAGTTGACAATCCAGATTAACTATCACATTGCCCAACACTCAGTCACTTTCTCAGCCTCTTTAATTCCATAATCTTTCATTTCAATCCTTTCCTTGGTTACACCTGCATATTTCTCCCTATTATTTTTGGTAATTATTTGGAAAAGCACCAGCCTTATGTAATATGTGTTTGACAATACTATATACATCTAGACCACCAATTTTTGCTAGGGAAAAACGGAAGACCACATTGACGGGCTCAAACACATGGCCACTGATCCTACCCAGGGCTGTTGGATGTCCTTGTGATCCCGGTGCATTGCCCTCTGTCATTGCTGCCTGAACATGACTATGTCATATTTTCTTTCAACTGCAGTTCCCTCATTTTTCTCTCTCAGCTGAGGACACTGCTTTTTTGTGTTTCTGAAAGGAAAAGGAAGTAATCAAAAGAGAACTTCCAATAAAACCTCACCACCCCATTTGCCATCTACTTGTTTCTCTGCCCATTTTCTCTACTTTCCTTTCCTGTTTCTGTATTTGAATCTACTTCATTGTTCACTAAGACTAATCTCTTTTGTCTGCTAGATCCTGCCCTCCCTCACCTGCTCTAACATATCACTTTTGAAATCCAATCTCGCCATAATTCTCATGCTTTACTTTTAATTGTATCATTCCTATCAGCACCAAATGCATTACTTCCATACTGAAAATAAATCAATTTTTTGGCCTCATACCGCTCTCTGTGAGTGAGCTCCCATTTACTTATTTTGCTTTGCATCAAATCCCAATGAAAGGGTCAATTATACTTTCTGTCTTTAATTCCTCCTCACCTATTCTCTTTAATCCAAGTGAGCCACACTTTGCAACATGTCACCCTAAAAATCTGTTCTCTGTGGTGGCTTCTTCCTTATTATGTTTCATACTCAACTCTTTGCCATGTTACTAAAATTTTCACGCTTATTTAATGTACTTTCTTTTATTGGTTTTAGGACAATCTGCTGGTTTATCTAGTCCTTGTTGATTACACCTATGAATGCCCATTGCACTCTACTTATTTTCTCAAACTCTAACAGAATTCCTAGTTTTCAGACACCAGCTTTTTAAGTACATTCACTTCCTTGGAAATGAAACTTAGTGTCATGACATATGCTTATGCCTTTCAAATTTATATTTACTGTTCTAACCTCATTTCTAAACTTCAAGCTAGAATATATGGTCCTCCAAAAGACACATTCGTTTAACTATTTGGTAAACGTCTCCTGCATAGTGTATTTCAAACTGAACCCTTCCTTTCCAAAACTTGTTCCCAATCTTGGTAAGTAAAACATGCATTCTTTTAGTATCTCCAGTAAAAACAAAAACATCTTGTCATATTTAAAAATAAAAATTAGTAATTTTTATAGATCAAACATCTAGACATTTGAATTTTTTTCTAACCATAAATAAAGTCATAGATAAAACTATGATAAGTTTTATGGGTAGTAGAATCACACTTTTAAAATAATATATTTTTATCTTTTCATAAATTGAACGAATTGATCTATATACACACTTGTATAAATAATATATTCAAGGCATTGTTATTGATCAAAACTTCAATGAGCCACTATTACCTTTTTAGCTTAAAATGCATGTGTGGAATATTACTTGGTTTAGTGGAGGTAAAATGTAGAAAGATGCTAAAATTTAGAGAATGGAATTAATCTGTTATTATAAGAGCATTTCAGATATTTCTCAGGGAAAAATTGATCTTTGGGTTTTACAAAATTTTCATGCTGAAATGTTCAGAATAAGTAAAGACATGTTTGAAAAATGATTAATTCTAATCTCTAATGGTAGTGAGTAATATTAGCATATAAGAGAGAATCATAGAGAGGTGGGTAAAACAACAGAGAAAAAATGTCATGGAAAAAGTCACATATAAATATAATTATTTGCATACTACATGTTTCTTTATATCGATTTGAATATTCCCACCATATTTTCTTCCTCATTAACTCTCTGTCTCTGTGAGATTGGAGAGTAGAACACACTTAAGACTTCTTTACTGAAACAGCAATTTATCATTTGAAAGAAACACACAAAAATATATTTAAAAATAATTTGGGCCCAGCAGGGTGGTGCATATCTGTAATTATAGTACTTGAAAGGCTGAGATAAGAGAGTCACAGGTTTGAGGCCAGCCTCAGCAAATTAGCAAGGCCCTCAGCAACTTAGTGAGACTCTGTTTCAAAATAAAAAAATAAAATAGGGCTAGGGGTGTAGCACAGAGGCAGAATACCTTTAGACTGAATCCCTAGTACTAAATTAAAAATTTTTTTTCAAGTATTTGTTAAGCTCAGTCCAGCACTTTGTATTCACTTCTGCTGATGCTGACAATTGCTCATCAACTTCTCAACTACCAAAATGGTGAAGCACATTGAGAGCAAATGTGCTTTTCAAGAGGTCTTCGATGCTGCAGGAGATAAACTTGCAGTAGCTGACTTCTCAGCAATATGCTGTGGGCCTTGCAAAATGATCAAGCTTTTCATCCATTATCTTTCTGAATAGTATTTCACATTGGTTTTCCTTAAGTAGGAGTGGGTGACTGTTAGGGTGTTGCTGCAAGAGTATGAAATCAAATACATGTTGACTTCCAGTTTTTTTTTTTTTTTTAAAGGAACAAAATGTGGGTGAATTTTCTGGAACTAGTAAGGAAAAGTTTGAAGCCACCACTAATGCATTAGTCTAATCTTTTTTCTGAATAAAACTGGATATCAGATGTTTAAAATGAAATATTTTTATTTACAAAAAGTGCAAAGTATGGGGACTAAATACCCATCTGTCATTTGATTGCATATGACAATAAATTATTAGTTCTACCCTTTAAAAAAAGTATTTGTGTCTTTGTACTCTTGACTTCCTTTAGTTTAATTAATATGGATTCACAAAAGTCTCAGTAAGGCAGAGTTTAAAAAAATGAATTGTTTTCCTGGTCTGATTATCTGCATGCAATGGAGAAAGGATTTCAGTTCTTTGTAGAATTAATTACTATTGACATTAAATACGATGAAGAGCCTAGAGATTCCAAATGCATGCTGGAAATTTTATGTCTAATAAAAAAATAAAAATTGCACATTAAAATTTATTTCTAATGCTCAACATGAGATATTTCTAAAATATTCTTCCTGTTCTCTGAACTATTTCATTTCCACACTCTTTTTTGGGCATGTTTACCTGGGTTAAAGAAGACAAAAATGGTCTCCAGCTCATTCCTGGTTTCTCTATCCTCTACCAAAATTGATTTTTTTCTTTTCTACCTATTGCATAATTTTGACATATTGATTGTTTTATTCTGGGGCTCCTGGCAAAACCAGGAGAGCATGTTTATATCCCATCAAGTGTTTAATATATTAATAGAATTTAATGTTAAGTGAGGGTACAAACTAATCATGTTGGGAAGCAGTATTAAAAGACTATTCATATTCATTCTGCAGATAATGCAATGCTAAAACACATTATTCTGCCAGAATTTAATTAAGAAAAAGTTAAAAAATAACATCTTTGTAAGAGAAAGACCATGTCATTGCATCTGTAGGATGTTAGTAGCAGGCACACAATATAGAGTATTTCTATATGGAGTTCTATTAGGGACCTTGGTAGTGTGTATTTTCTTTCTTCTAATAATTTTCTTCCTAAGACCTCCTTTATTTAGAGGAAGAGATAGGTGATGTTATGAGTTAAATTTAAGGCTGACTTTGGGACTTAAAAAAAAAAAAACCTATTTGTAAGAATATGATCAGTCTATTCTATCAGTCAGTTCTTTTTAAAGTAAGCATTTGGTTCCCATGAACTTCAGAGAACTTTACTTCACATGACACTGTTCTTTTCAAAAGGAACAAACTATATTCCTTGCAACTTCTAACAAAAGAACACCAGAATAAGTTTTTATTTTATCTGATTACATTCATTTGAATTATTATTCCCTAACCTGTTAATAAATCCTAATCTTTTACTTAGAATGTAACTGAACAGCAGTCAGTAGACTGATCAATGACCTATGATACCTTGAAGTTCTGTATGTATGATAGATTCCAATTTATAGAAAAGTAAATATTTTTCTAATTTATAGACTTATGGAAAAGTAAATATTCCAAACTGGCCACTATATAAAAAACAACATAAGTCTCTAGAAAATGAACTAATGTGAAACATTTAAATTATATCTTATGTGCTTTAGCTTTTTCCAGGTTCTCTAATACTTTGATACCTCTTTGTCATTATACCAATTTATTCATTATTCTTTCAAAATATTTATTTAAAATTTACTATATAGAACACTGCACTAGAAGTGAACCAAAGAAGATTCAGCACCTGACTTTATGGAGTATAAATTTACATATTACTCTAAAGATAACAGAAATAGTTTTTAAATGTTCTCCTAAGAGCTGAAGTCATCCACAGATTATTATACCACTCTTACCCAATTAATCCAAGTTAATGACTTCGCCAGACAATAATGACTGTGATTTAGAAGGAGATGGTCCCTGGACACAAATGTTTTAATTATCAAGCCACAACTGTGCAGAAAATATTTTAAATGAAGACAAATTGATCTCAATTGCAGTTCAGACTGCTTTATTAGTAATTAAGAAGGGCTATTAATTAGTATATGTATTAATACTATAAGTTCGATATTTTTTCTATAAAGTACCATATGAACACATATAGAGATTTTTTTTTTTGCCTACTTTTCCTGACTAAAGGAGATAAAATCATGTGGAGAAAATAAAAGAATTTTTAAAAATTTGTGTTATAACATATTTCTAAAAGCAATGCTTTACCTTATGGTAGGAAGAATAATGGCTCTCCAAATTGTGCATGTTCTAATCTGTGAAATTTGTAAACATGTTTGTGTACATGATAAAAGGGACTTTGCATGAGTAAATGTGGTTAGAGACCTATAGACCAGAAGATTATCTTGGATTATCTGTAGACTCAGTCTAATCACAGGAACCCTGAAAAGTGAAAGGCTTTTTTCCAACTATGATGGGAGATAATATAAAGATGAAAGAAGTGACAGAGGGAAGCTAGGTTGTTGGAAATTAAGGTGGATGAGGGGTCATGAGCTAAAGAATGAAGCAACCTCTAGAAGCTAGAAAAAGCAAGGTAACTGATTGACTCCTGCAGTCTTCAGAAATGAAAGTACTCCTGCCCAGGCCTTCATTTTAGCCTGGTGAGAACCATGACAACTTCTGACCTAGAAAACTGTGGAAGTGTATATTATTCTAAGTTACTAAGTTTGTAGTAATTTGGTATACCAACAATAGAAAACGAACACATTATGTTTTTTTTTTTTTACTTATTCAATTTTACTACTCTGCATTTAATATACACATCCAGAATGTTATAGTATCTTTTTATAAAGGTAGCAAATATCAACCATGTCATTTTTCCTACTGAAATCTCTCTCTCTCTCTCTCTCTCTCTCTCTCTCTCTCTCTCTCTCTCTCTCTCTCTCTCAAACACACACACACACACACACACACACACACACACATACACACACACATTCTTTCACACACATACACACACATTTACATATCTAACTATTACATTAAATTTCTTTTTTATTTTTCAGAAGTTAGAGGTAAGAATGTTTACAAAACAATGGGAATTTCCTTTCTTTATGTTTCACAGGGTAGTAATACAGTTGCCAGAATCTCAGACTTAGAATTTTAGTGTAGTAGCCAATAAGTACAACTTGAATTTGTTGTTTTAAAACTAGTATTTAAGCTGGGTACAGTGGTGCATGCCTATAATCTCAGTCCTTAGGAGCCTGATATAGGAGGATCTCAGGTTTGAGACCATCCTTGTCAACTAAGTGAGGCTCTCAGAAACTTTGCAAGACCCTCTTTCAAAATAAAAAAAATAGTCTGGGGATGTAGCTCAGAGGTGGAATGCCCCTAGGCTCGATTCTCCAGTACCAAAAAATAAAAAAATAAAAAATCAAATAGTATTTTTAAAAAGTCTACTTTGTAATATTTAGTAAGAAAATTACATAATAAAACAAGTCTTCCAAATATACTTTAATGTGGACCAATTAATAATAGATCAGAAAGCAAGTTTTTTATCAGTAAACTAGGAAGAATTCCTTTTCTTCAGAAAAAATAGTGTATATTTTGCTATGTATACACATATGTGATTATATGCAAAATTAGCATGTGGTGCTCTCAAAAAATTTAAGGCAAACTTAAAGGATATGCAGTGAAATAAAAGCAAAATAACCTAAGCTAGATTAATATAGTAGGCAGAAGTTCCCAGGATAGTGAGAAGCAGGGTTAAATTGCTTTGCACACTGAAGATGGGGGTGAGTAAGACAACATAGGTCATAACCAAATTGGATTATTCAGAATCCAGCTAACATTCTCACCCTCTAGTCAATGAGTTCATCACAGAGATGGGGATTCTCTACACTATTAGAGAAGGCATAGCTTACCAGGTATGGGACAAGTGGAGATGCAGCCCAAAGACTTTCAATTTAGCTGTTGTTCCAGTAAATGCCTTTTACACTGGCCCTTTTCTAATCTATTACTTTGGGATGGAGTTAACTTCGGCTCAAATTACCTTGGTTGGTTGAGATAGGCTCTCCTCTATTCAGAGTAATAGGCACAGGATTGCCAAAAAACATTTGGATTGAACAAGAGATTTCCCATCCTCGATGAACTTTGATGATGCCATAATCAATTTTATGTGGAAACTTGACTAAATTATGGCGTTTCTATACATTTGTAAAAAAATGGAATTAAATCCCTACCTCTCACCCTGCACACGAGTCAACTCCAGATGGATCAAAGACCTGGAAATTAGACCAGAGACTTTGAAGGCATAGGTCCAACACTGCAACATATAGGCACAAGTAGAAACTTACTTAATAAGACCTATAAAGCTCAGAAAATTAAAACAGGAGTTAATAATGAGATAGCATTAAATTATACAGTTTCCGCTTATCAAAGGAAACCATCAAGAAGCTAAAGAGAGAGCCTATAGAATAGGAGAAGATTTTTGTCAGCTATTCTTCTGATAGAGAACTAATATCTAGAATATACAAAATTCTTAAAAGACTTAACACTGAGAAAACTAATAACCCGAACAGGAAACAGGCAATTGTACTAAATAGACACTTCACAAAAGAAGAACTACAAATGACCAATAAATACATGAAAAAATGTTCAACATCATTAGCAATCAGGGAGATGCAAATCAAAACTACACTGAGATTCCATCTAATCCCAACTCGAAGGGCAATCATCAATAAGTCAAACAATAATAAATGCTGGTGAGGATGTGGGGAAATAGGAATTCTTCTACACTGTTGTTGGAACTGCAAATTAGTGCAGCTGCTATGGAGGTCAGTGTGGATATCCTCAGAACACAGGGAATAGATCTACCATATGAACCAGCTATATCACTCCTCGTTTTCTTTCCAAAGGGACTGAATATTACAGTAATATGCAGAATATTACAGTAATATAGGTTTTAGCAGCACAATTCATAATAGCCAAATTATGAAATCACCCCAGGTTTCCATCAAAAGATGATTGGATTATAAAATTATGGGATGTACACATGGACTTCTACTAAGCAATAAAAAAAGAACAAAATGATGTCATTTGCAAGAAAATGGATGAATCTAGAGAACATTATATTAAGTGAGATTAGCCAGTCACAGAAAGTAAAGGGTCCTATGTTTTCTCTAATATATGGAAGCTAGGGAGTAATCGAGCTATAAGAGGAACTTTAGATAATGGAGGAGAAACTCCAGTGGAGCAAAGGAAATGATTTAGGGAAGGTGTTAGGGGAGGTACTGGGGGAGAGGGAGAATTAATGAAGGAAATTCTTCCACCGACATTATGAGCCTATGTGAGTACACCAACACCAATTTCAATATCTTGCATGGGGAAGTGGGGTGAGTAGAAAGGGAGCCAAGAGAAAGCCACCAAGGGCTGTGTGCATGTATGTCACCCTCACTATGAACTTCATTATGATGTGAGACTAAAACACACCAATAAAAGTACAAAAAAAGAGAAAAAAGTTTTACCTGAACACTACTGCTATCTCCAAAAAAATTCAAAGTTAATTCACAGTGATAATAGTCAATGGTTTATTACAAAGGAGCGCTGCTAGAATGAGGAATAATTTGGTGTTGTTGGGCACAAAATTTTGACTGTGATACTCTTCCAGTTTTCGTGTCATGTCCAAAGGGACACTTATAAAAAGAGTTTTAGTATGGTAATATTTGGATTAATTTTCTACAATTGACAAATAGATCATGAATATATTAATAAACCAATATTTAGAAATGTCAAATGTAGTTTAACTAAAGATTCTTATTTCACCTATTTTACATCCCCAGTAATTTTTACAGCTATATGCTATAAATAAATAAATATTATTAGTAATACAGAAATGAAGAGAATGAGGTTCAGTGAGATGAAAGTTTGGCTCAAGTGAATGTCACCAAGAAAGGTATGGCTGGTATTACGGATTGGCTTTGGAATGCCTCCCAGAAAAACTCCTGTGTTGGTAACACAACAACATTCAGAGGTGGGATCTGGTTGGAGGAGAGGCATCACTGGGGGTATGGCATTAAGGACTATATTTGTCTCTGATTTCTCTCTCTCTCTCTCTCTCTCTCTCTCTCTCTCTCTCTCTCTCTCTCTCTCTCTCTTTCTCCTTCAGGCCACCATGAACAGAGAGCAGCTTTTCTCTGCCACACAAAATGATGTTCTTTCTTAGGCTCAGCTGACCATGAACTGAACCTCTTAAACCATAAGTGAAAATAAAACTTTCCTCCTTTAAGTTTTTCTTGTCAGGTATTTTAGTCACAGCAATGAAAAGCTAACTAACCCAGCTGGATCTAGAAATAAGAACTTTCTGATTTCTATTGTAGTGCTCTTTTTATTGTATTTCAATGAGGCTTTGTGTGATCAAATCATATAATTTCCAAGAGCAGTAAAAAGGCATAGTACTCTACAATCCAAGAAAGGAGAGTAGAGGTCAACTATAATTCATTTTTTGAAGACTAAACAAATAACAAAAAATTTCTATTAATTATTGAAAATTTAAATAACAAGAATGAATGTTATATAGTAAATATATTTAGTAACTCAATATGCAAGTCGTTTCCTTTTCTTTGGCTAATCAATAATTATGATGAAAATAGTTAAAGCACAAACTAATTTTATTCCTAGCATTAAATGTATCTTAGATCAAATAAGCAAGAATAACTTATAATGCAGTATTAAAGTAAACTGAAGTAGTATAGCATATTGGAAACTTTACCTCCATTTTTCTAACAACTGGTCTTTTTCTGTTAATGCTTCCATTTTATAAACAACATTATCTCATAGTCATGAGCATGGGCATTAGGCTCTGAGATAGGTTTCATTATATACTGTGTTACTCAGCTTTTCGTCATATAATAAAATACCTGAGAAAATCAACTCAAAGGAGAAAAGATTTATTTTGGCTCATGGTTTCAGAAGTGTCAGTCCATTGTTCGACTCCATTGTTTCTGGGCCTATAATGAGGTAGAAAATCATGTTGGAGAGGACATGGCAAAGAAAATCTTCTTGCCTCATGGTGACCAGAAAACAGAAAGAAAGGATCTGAGTTCTCAGTATACTCTTCATGGACATGCCCCATGTGACCTACTTTTTCCAACCATGCCCTACCTCCTTTTTACTGCCTCCAGTAGTATCAAACAGCTTGGGACCAAGCATTCAACATCTGAACCTTTGGAGGATATTATAGATCCGAAATATAACATTTCCCCTCTGGCTCTCAAAGGCTCATGCGTATTTTACAATGCGAAATGCATTCAGTACACTTCTGGGAATCTCCTCTGAGACTCAAAGTTAATACTTAGTAGCTGTGACCCACTGTAAAATAAAAATTAAAAATTAAAAAAATACTACCTATATCAAACATATAGTGGTAGGATAGGGTACATGTTCCATGCCCAAAGTGAGGAAAGGGGAAATAGTAATAAGCAATTGCACTGAAGGAATACTGAAATCCAGCAGGTTTCCATGACATGTAGCTCCATGTCTTGGGCAGCTCCACCTCCATGGCCTTGCTAGCTATAGCCCACCCGGCCACTCTCTTATGCTGGCTCTACTCATTGCCTGTAGATTTTCTTGGCAAATATTACATATATCTTGCATTTCTAAGCTCTTGGGGTCTCCACTGAAGGTTTAACTTCACTCTCAGAGCTACACACACTGACCTCTCAAGAAGCTGCTTGCAGGTTCTCCAATCCTGCATACACTGCCCTTTGAAATCTTGGTGGATGCCTCATGACCTCATAACTCTTGCATTCTACATGCCTATAAAACCAGCCTTACCTGGACAACACTATGTCTTGACACCAGATTGCATAGCAGTGGGGGCATTTGGACTACAGCAGCAGTGGCCTCTGAGTGCCTCAGTAGATGATCAACATGAAATGAATCCCAGGGAAACAACTTTGAGGCAACCCTATGTGAACAGACCACCCCAATGTTCTCTTTACAAAGAAAGGTATTTCCAGTGAGTTTACCCTTTTATACCCTTGAGTGATGGGTGAAATTAGGTGAATTCCTGAGATGTCCTCAAGTCATCTTTCCTACTGTTTCAGTGCAAATTATTATTATTATTATTATTATTATTATTATTATTATTTCTAATCTCTTTAGCAAACACACAGACCTTGGCTGAAACTTTACACTTGTTGCTTTTCTGGTCAAACTGACAGCTTTCCAAATCTTTCTACTCTGTTTTTTGCTCCTAATCCTCACTATACATCTGGTTAAAAGCAGCCAGCAATACCCATGATATACCTTGAGTGCTATGCTGCCTTGAAATTTTCTCCACAAGATTCATTAGTCCATCATCATTAAACTCAGTGTCACACAAAATCTCAGGACACAGACAAAATGTAGACATGTTCTTTACCAGAATATAACCTGAATGCCCTTAGTTCAGTTCCCAAAAAAATTCTCATTTCCATAAAAATTCTAATGAGCTTTGCCATTACTCTCTCCTTTTCTGTCACCATTCTGGTCTTCTAAGATCCCACCAAAATTGTCCACCAAGTTCTGCTTATCGCATTCTAGGGCTTCTTTAGCTTGCATCTTCAAACCATGCCAAATTTCTTCTGCAAACCAGTTTCAGAGGTTTATGCATTGCATCATCAAGAATAGTCACATTCTAATCTTGGTACCAGTCCTAATCTTGGTACCAAATTTTTATGTTAATCAGATTTCGGGTGCTGAAAAAAAAAAAAAAAAAAAACAAACCTGACATAATCAACTTAAAGGAGGAAAGACTTATGTTGGCTTACAGTTTCAGATGTTTTAGTGCATACTCACTTGGCTACATTGTTTCTGGGCCTGTAGTCAGGCAGAGCATAATGGTGGTCAGGAAGCAAAGAAAAGGACTTTGATCCCAATATATCCTTCAAAGGCACAGTGTCAGGGATCTCTTTCCTTTAACTAGCCCCTACCTCCTAAAGTTTCTACCACTTCTTAATAATGCCAAGAGCTGGGGACCAAGCTTTTTATACATGAGCCTTTGGGAGAGATTCCAGATCCAAACTGTGACACACACCCACCAAATAAAAGAGCTAAGTAATCCTATGTGAAGAGGAAGTCCTCTTAGAGCATGATATTTGTTACCCTCACATATTAATGAAGGAAGAGAAGAAACCCTTCTCCTCTTATCTCAATGTTGTATCAGAGCAGAGCCATACATGGTGTAGAGCCTGCTTCCAAAGCAGCCCAAAAGCATGGTTCATGAACATAAATACTCTATTTATTTCCAAGAACTAAGCAGATGACAGGGTGATAGGCTGGTGTTACACATGGACACAAGCCTGTGGCAACAAACCAGCTATGCACATCTGGTCTGGTCTAATTTGAGCTCTGGAGCCTCATCCATGGGCCAATAGAAAAGCTCCCCATTTTTGAATGATAGAAGGGAAAAAAGCATGCCATGCAGTGTTTTAACTTTTAAAAAAGATTTGGTGACTATTTCTATGAGCTTGAACTGAGATGGCTTCATAGTTAGATAGCATTCTTAACAACTTAGTTTTTTTTCCCTCTTTTTTCACTCCATTTTAAATTGCTTAGTGTATGAAAAATTAAGAATTCTATAGCAGAAACTTCAAAAATCCATTTCACAATCAAAGAAATTTTTTCAAATCATGTCATTTGCAGGGAAATGGATGGAACTGGAAAACATTATGCTAAGTGAGATTAGACAGTCACAAAAAGTAAAAAATCGAATGCTTTCCCTAATATTCAGAAGCTAGGGAGAAAGTGGATTATAGGAGGGACTCTAGACAAAGAAGGAGAAATCTTAGATGAGCAAAGAACATGACCTAACTGAAGGTGATGAGAGGGGGGAGAGGGAATCACCCTAATGCACATGATGTACATTCACAAACATATCAAAGTCAATCGCTAAACGGAGCATGAGAAGGAAGGAGGGGGGAGGGAATGGGGTGGGAATTGGGGGAGTGTTAAATGAGTGTTGTGTATATGTATGCCTCTACCAGTTTGTACCTCATTAAGATGTATGATTCCAAATCACTAATAAAAAATAAAAAATCATCAATTAAAAAAACAAACTATAAAAAGAGAAATTTTTTCTTTGCTTTTGAATCATATCACAAGGTCAAGGCAACATATTTCAGCATTATTTCTTTAGTTTTCCACCCGATTTCTACCACAGCTAAGGGATCTATGTTTATACCTATGCTGTCATATATATTTTGGAATTGCAAACAGCACTGTTAATATTTCAAATAGCTAGTTTAGTAATACAGGAATTTATGCTGACATTAAAAGCCATCCTGAATTGCTACTAGGGATATTTTAAGAATCTCTCTATTACTAATGTGACAAATGATGACTTTAATAGCATCATAAACCAGAAATATGAAAGCATTATTAAAAAATTGCTTCATAAAATAGTTATCAAGTAACTATCAGTTAAGCCGTTTAGACGTGATGAAAGTTCAGCCTAAACACACTGGACCACTTCAGATACACTGAACTGGCAATACTATAAAATATGGAGATAATGAATATTATAGCCTCAAAAATTGTCTTTGCTAATCTTACTCTGAATAAATTGTGTTGGTTAGGGAAATACACCTTATGAGACCAATTCACATTTAAAAGCCATTTTATTATTATGAAGCATTTGTTCAATTCATTGCCCAGACATATAGTTCACATGCTGAAAACTACACCACTTACTTGGGCTTAAATATTGAAAGAGTGCACTTACATCTTAAAGCTATGGAGCTCTGCACTGAAGGGTATCTTTCCATTAATTATTCAAACTCTATGTGGTGGTTAAACATTTATGTCCCTTACACATTTTATCTTCTACCTTTTTATTCCTTATAATTAATGGGTCCATAAGATACTTACAGTGATATGAGCTGAGCTGCTTTAGGATTTGTAGAATATATTTTATTGCAATAGTCTCCATTTTTGCAGAAGTACAGTAACAGATCTTTTCCAATGTATAAGTGGAAAGACTTTAGATTTACTTAAGGGAATTTTTTCCATTATTCTCTTGAAAGTCATTTCCTTGTATACATTCAAGAGAACAGATGAGACATTCATGTGATCAGAAAGGTGATCCGATATTCTGATCTTCAAATTTCTAAATTGTGTTATCATATAATTGATTTCTTGTAAAAAAATGCCATTTTAGACAGTATTATAAATAGGTTTATTCTATAAGGAATATCACATCTACATTCTTGAGGGAGAAACCCCACAGGGAACTAGAAGACTCTAAGGAATGAAATATATCTAACAGAAAATGGACTATATAAAGATTCTGATTTGGGTTATCAATGTTTACAATAGTCATGGTAGGAAAGGAAAGGATCTACAGTAGGCATTGGGGTTTTTAGCAATGGTAGGGTCCTCTACAGTGGTGGTAGTAGTCAATTTGATCATAAGTCAGAATCACCCGCAAGGCTTATTAAAGCACACATTTCTGGACTAACCTTGGGATTTCTAATTTAGTGATTCTGTGTTGGGACCTTAGAGTTTGCATGTCTAACAATTTCTCAGGTATGCTGATACTGCTCATCTGGTGACCACACTTTGAGAATCACTTCTCTATAGGGTCATTTTGAATATATTACTAGCTATTATGTTCAATTTTATTTTTTGCCATATCAATAGAGTATAGGACAATTGATCATCAATAAAGACTCAATTACTAAACTTGGAATTCAAAGGCTAATTTTTGTCCTGGTGCTGCTATGAACCTTGTGTAACCAACCATCCATGGGCAGGCTTCAGTTTATTCCTAGCCCACTCTAAGCAGCACTCAATACATCATTGTAACTGCAGTAAAACAATGCCACTACACTATGATTTCAACAATGTACATGTAATAAAACAACACTTTTCTACTTTTAAAAACAACACACATTCCCTGGAGAAAATTTGAGGAGGAAGGAATAAATACAAAAAGATGTTGAAGATTATCAACATCTAGAGGTACTTGCTGATAACTTATTATGACAATAGATTTAGATTCTACTGAAAATTCCATGGAGGAGCAAAAGAGAAGGATTTAAATTGCTTAACACCTTGTATAATTCCTATTTGGCAATATCATGGATTCCAACTTCACTTGCCATTTTGTCTGCCAGATGCTGATTCTCATTTTTTCTACTCTTCTCTCATATGATGTCTAAGCTACCCCCGCCCAATACCACTCAAGGATATTTCCTCATGCAAAGCAATTTTCCTCTGTCACTGGCCTTCAGGCCCTGCATTCTCATTCCTATGACCACTGAAAATAATTCTCCAGTTACAAGGATCTACATCTCTTAGAAATAATGCGGTTATAAATAAATACTTTTATTTCTGCCGCAAATAATATTTTTCTTGTTATATATCAATCATCTGTGTGACAGTAAAAATTTATACTCTCACTGGGCATGGTGGCACACCATTGTAATTCTAGTACCTGGGAGGCTGAGACAGGAGGATCGTAAGTTTGTGGCCAGCCTCAGCAGCTTAGTGAGGCCCTCCTCAACTTAGTGAGACCCTGTTTCAAAATAAAAGAATAAAATAGGGCTGGTGGTATAGTTTGGAGGTAGAATGCCTCTGGGTTTAATCCCCAATACCACAAAAAATTTATACTGTCAAAAAGTTAGGTTTTTGTGCTACTTTTCTATTGTTGTGTGGCATATTACAGCAAAATTAACAGACAACGTAATCTTATTATCTCACAGTTTTTATAGGTCAGATCTGGGCACAGCATGGCTGGAGCCTTTGCTGAGGATGTCTCCAGGTGTTATGGGTAGAATAGTGTCCCTCAATGCATATGTTGCAATCCTAACCCATTGTAACTATGAATGTGATCTTATTTGGAAATAGAGTCTTTGTAGATGTAGTCAATTTATGATAAGGCCATTAGGGTAGAGCCTACTCCAATATGACTGGTGTCCTTATAAGGTAAGAAAAATGCTATATAAAAAAAGGGTCAGGAAGATGACCATGTGATGACTGAAGCAGAGATTAGAGTGATGCTTCTGCAAGCCAAGGATGCAAAGGTGAGTGGCCACCATCAGAAGCCAGGAAGAAGCCTGACAGGATGCTTCCAAGACTCTTGGAAGAAGCATGGTTCAGCCAACACCTTGATTTTAGAGTCCTGGCCTTTAGAATCTTGGGAGAATAACTATATTTTTAAAAATACACTTAGTATGGGGTACTTTGTTATAGCAGACCTAGGAAATGAATTCAGCATGCTAAAATCAAGGTGTTAATGGGCCTTTGCTTCTCATCTAGGGCTCAGAGTCCCCTCAAGATCACTGGTTGCTGACAGTATTCAGTTCCTTGCCGTCATAAGGACCGAGGTCCCTGCTGTCTTACTGGCTGTTGGTGGGGATTTGCTATGAGCCCCTAGATAGTTCTCACAGTCCCTTGTCATGTGGTCTCCAAAAGCAGTTGATGACATGTATGTTGGTTTTCTTTTAGCTATATGGGATTGCATTTCTTTCACTTCCTCTCCTGCTCAGGCAGAGATTTCATGTGATTTAGGTCAGATCCACCCAAATAGAGTAAGCTCTATTTTAAGAACAGCTGATGTTGGGCCTTAACTACAAATACAAAATGTCTTCAGAGAAGTACCTAAATTAGTACTTGAATGAAGAACTGGGAAAAAGTATGCTTATCCTCCAGGGCTTGGAATTTGGGTGGGTTGGAGTACCTTGGAACTCTTCCTACCATAGCGTGTCATGATGTATCAAGACTTCTTACATATATTAAAAGAGGCCAATAGAATTACTCAATCAGTCATTTTATTTTAGTTTTCTATTCCTGCAGCTAAAATAGTCATCTTTGGTATTAATCCCTTTTTAGTACAAGAAGCGCCAAAACTTTACTCCAATGAGTTTGAAACACATGGTCATAATTTTTCTTCAAGGATTTACTATTTGATTTTAGGTAGTAATTAAATTGTAATTTAGTTTCCTCAGAAAACATTCTGTAATTTTTCTATTGTAAGTGATTTATATTCTATGTGCATTTATTATATACTGGAATAGGATGCTATGTGTAAACTTTTATATTTGTAATCATGAATATAACAATATGGTGTATAGTTTCTAATTAATTTCCAAGTAAGTGATATCCTGTATTAATTGATGTTCATTCTGTTCTTCTGTGATGCATTTTGACTGTGGCCTATGACTCATGGAATGATTGTATCTTTCTAGAACAGGTACATACATCTAAAGTTTAATAACATTCTTAAGAGTCAATGGTTAATTCTCAGACTGTTTGCAATGGTTGTAGCTATTCTTGTGATCATATTACTTAAACAATACATGGATTAAATGGAAGTATATATAAAGAGAGTTGCTACAGTAAAAACAAGTGATTATTTTAAAATAATTAACAGAGTTAAGTTGTCAAGGGTGGCAGTTAAATGAAATGTAAGTAAAATAATAGATTATTGGAGAAAAAATCCTACTAATCTAAGCGAATTGCTTCTTCATCTTGTTCTACAAGTAGAGTTCATATTAAAAACTAGACTATTAATTAGCAAGGCATGAATAGTACGTAGTTAAAATAGTCGCTTTACTCATTAATAAGATTGTGGCTCATGCTCCTCTATGTGCCCTTGCATCCTTATTCCACTTCAAAATAGCTGACCCAGGATCCTAAACATCATGAAAAATATAATAGGAGTGTATCCATTATATTAAAAGAGGAGAAGAATAAAAACGTCCGCCCTACATCAAAACCTGGCAAATCCTTGTAATATTTTAAGATGAAAAGCTTAAGATATTTAAGATCTACGTGAATTTCTTTTTGAATCCCTGGATTAAGCAACTTTTCAATTACAGTACCTAGACTGGCCCTTATTTTCGTGTAAGATTGTTCTTTTGTCTGTTGCTCTAGTTCATTCTCTATTTTTATCCTTAAAATGATATACTGTACAAAGAAATCTATTTTAGGGAAAAACTGATGTGATAAAAAATTGTGAGTGTTTTTCAGGCTGGTTTGTATAATAGGTCTTCAGATTTCTTATAGAGTGGTACAGAAATAAGAGGGAGCTATGGGGTCTCTGCCCCACTTGAATTTAAGACTTAGTTAATTGATCCTTGGTAATGACTGTGGAGGAATAACGTGGATACTGACTTCACTCTCTGCCATATACTTTGTCTCTCTCATTGTTGCCTAATTCATTTGAAGTTGTTTATTTCATGCGCTGACAGAAGCAGAGACTGATGGCAACAGTTTAAAATTCTCTCTTATCTATTTGAAATTTCTTGTTAGCATTCCTACCTGGCTTCCATCAGTGTATGAAAACAAGAAAGAATCAGATACAAACAGAGCATTAAACAATGCCTTCTGCCTCCCAGCTTTACTTAATACTCTCCCATATACCCAAGTTAATAATTCACACTCAGCAGAACCCCAGCACGTCTCTATTAGGTTTGATGTCCTCTATTAATGTGGCAGCACATATCCAGCACAAAGCCACAGCATCAGGAATAGCAGAGAGGGCAAGGTGTTCTTTAGAGCGATGTGTTAAAAGTGCCCCTCCAGACTAGTTTGCCCATTCAAACACAGGTCTCAATATGACTAAATTCTATTAAGTTTTAAGCAGGCTTAACTCTCAAATTCCAACAAAACTAAGAATGGCAGGGCCCATCATTTCCCTATGCATAAACAACTCTCCTTTTCCAGAGATTAATGGAAGCAAAACTTCTCTTTCTCTATTTCTAGTCACTCCTTTTTAACTGGCCATTAAAAAAGGAGCTGATACTACACATTGTAAAAGGAATAGTATACAAATGAAATTAATTGGCTTGGGGCCGATAGGTCAGGCAAAAAGCAATCTGATGTTTTATTTAAATGTTTCTATAAAAGGAACATTTATTTAAATGTTTCTATTAGAAGAACCAGGAAGAAAAAAAAAAAAAAAAACGCATATTCAAGTGAAAGTCTAGAGCTTTTAAAACCTCTCATTTGTATTTCAGTTTCAGATATGTTTTGCAATAAATCATCATTAAATAGGGTCTTGAGAACTGTGTTTCAGTAGAAATAGGTACACCTCAATAAATACATATGAGCTTTATTTCCAAGTGTAAAACTTTATGTTACAACAAACAAATCTTGTGTGTACATAGATTCTTTGTTGTTCACATCGGAACGTATCCTCCCAAAGGGAAAAAAATAACTTAGAATATGTCATGACAGTTGTCAGAATTATCTTTAAGGGACTTTCAACAAATCGTCAACTCTCAAGGTATAGAAAATTTTAAGTATTCCATAAGAAAATTTGTGCACAGCACACAATCCTAAAAATTGTGAAATAAAGTAGAATCACTGTAATTTGGAGCCATTATTCACATGAAATTTCATTCAGGAGAGTAAAAGAAAAGAAACAAAAAAGAACCTCTGAGCCAAAACTGTATTCCAGCTGAAACAATAAATGTAAAAACC